>CAIGRQ010251173.1:0-18234 GCA_903798375.1 Fraxinus sp. D2006-0159 | reverse complement strand
ATACCAAACATGAATTAAAAAAAAACAAAAAAAAAACAAAAGTTGGGGGGGACGTGCCCCCCCAGGACCCCCCTGTGTCCGCCCCTGCCTGTCCATATAGGAAGTCTTATGAGAATATACAAATTTACCAATAGAAATCGAGTAGAAAACACGATGTAGTATATGAAAAAAGTGATTTGTCGAATGTACTCAATAACATCATTTTTGTACATCAATTGAAGATATTTTTTTTATAATTTTAATCCTTCTAATTTGAAAAAGTTTACTCTATGATCAGATGGTGTTAGGAATTTGAGGATGTGATATGACATGATATGAAGTATAGATTGCACAAAGAAAAACAAGATTTAAAAGAAAGCAAGCAAGAAGATGAAATTGGTAGATAAACAGAATATTTTATTAACAACCAATGGAGAGAGAATACAATTTATGTAATATTCTGCTTATAAAACTAAATAAGGAGTCCACTATTTATAGGGAAATCATCCAAAACCTTAAAACATGGTAATCAGGTTAAAAAATCGCGTAAAACCGAAAAATAAGGAAAAAGACTCGTGGCCCGTCGCTCGAGCGACAGGCTAGCTACTGATTCGTTGTTCCAATTTTGCTCCTCTCGTTCGAGAGGGAGTCGAGCAACCGTCCAGCGTCGTCAATCTGTCATTTTTCCTTCTTGGAACTTATTTTGACATCTGCAAGCTCAATACTCTAAAACGCGGAGCCCTAGACCAAATTTAGACCGAATATGGGTTACAAAACCCAACAATCTCCACCTTGACACAAATTTCGGTGCAACGAACGAATCTCCAAAATTTCTCCATTGGAAAAATAAGTCTGACTGCAGCGAAACACACTGAACTCTTCATTTTCCACCATATCAAACACGGATACAAATGAACCCAACCCCCGAATTCTCAAAATGTACAATGAATTCAAAATTTACCAAACAGGATCGAAACACACCCTGTAGCAGAATCTCCACTAAACGCTTTAACTGAAAGCCCCTGGCTAAATCATCACCTTCAACAACTCCAAAAGCATGCACATCCAGATCAACATCCCCGTAACTATTTCCAATGGGTCTCTCCCTAGCCGTTGAATACAATGGAATGGTGGCAAAGTGGAATTACCCATATCTCCCAAACTCGACAAAGTTGTATTTTTCAAAATGGACCTAGAGCTACTTCCCAACGGTACAGTACCAAACTGTATTTCCACCACGGTACCAAACCTATGCTGATGGTTCTTCATTGATTCTGCCCGACCTTGCAAGGTGGATAACTGAGACTTTCTCCGCCCATCCAATACAACACGGACACCCTTTCGAAATTTCAGGAATCCATCTGCACCAGAGAACTTGTACCCTCTTGAATCTAGGGTACTCAGCGAGATGATGTTTTTCTTCAAGTCTGGAACATGTCGAACCTGGCCAAGTGTTTTGATTATTTCATCCACCAACTTGAATTTGACTCTCCCAATACGAGCTACTCGACAAAATTCGTTGTTTCCTATGACAACGGCACATTGCGTCACCATTTCATATGATTCAAACAAATCCCGATTGGGACTCATATAAAACGCACAAGCTGTATCCAAAACGCACTCCTCGTCGGCTTGGACTCCACGTCAGAAATCGTCAAAATATCTCCCTCTCTTACATAGTTCTCTGCGATGTCAGCTTTNCACCATTTCATATGATTCAAACAAATCCCGATTGGGACTCATATAAAACGCACAAGCTGTATCCAAAATCCACTCCTCGTCAAGCTTGGATTTCACGTCAGAAATCGTCAAAAGACCTCCCTCACTTACATAGTTCTCTACGATGTCAGCTTCACTTGAAGTCTCTAATTGTCTTCCACGATTTGCAGCTGAATTACCCTTACCTTGCAACTTTTCGCAATCCCTCTTGATGTATCATTTCTTCTTGCAGTAAAAGCAGACCATATTGTTGAAATCCACTCTCGCCTTATCCCTTCGCCGATCACCACAAACCATAAGAGCTTCATCATCTCTGGAACTAGCTCCAACCAGATGCTTCAACTTCTCCTTTGAAAGCAAAGCATCATATGCTTCTTTAATGGTGAGTGTATCACGATTGTACATAATCGTGTCCCTAAATGACGAAAACGAACCAGGCAGCGAACACAACAAGATTAAGGCCAATTCCTCTTCATCATATTTTACCTCTAATGTTTTCAGATCAGCGACAATCTCCTTAAACGTAGCCAGATGATCTTCCAGTGATTGGCCTTCTACCGTGCGATGAAAATAAAACCTCTACTTTAAATACAATTTGCTGGTCGGACTTTTGTCATGCACAATTGCTCTAGTTTCAACCACAATGAAGCTGTTGTCTTCTCCTTCAAGACGTCCTAAAAAATGTTGTTAGATGATGAAGATGAATCTGCAAAAGTACCTTGCGATCCTTCCATTGCTTCTCCTATGTTGTCCAAGTTGTGAGCATCTTGTCAAATCCTAACAAAACATCATCCAAATTCACTTGCGCCAATATAGCTCTCATCTTCACTTGTCACAACAAAAATCTTGTACAACGATCCAATAGCGGAATGTCATACTTCATAGAAGTCATCAATTAAAAAACCTCGAACGATTCAAATACTTGCTCTGCAGAACTGCATAACCTTAGTTCTGATACAACTTGTTAGGAATTTGAGGAAGTGATACGGCGCAATATGAAATATAGATCGCATAAAGAAAAACAAGATTTAAAAGAAAGTAAGCAAGAAGATGAAACAGTAGAGGAACGAAATACTTTATTAACAATCCATGGAGAGAGAATACAATTTATACAATATTCTGCTTACAAAACTGAATAAAGAGTCCACTATTTATAGGGGAACTATCCAAAATCTTAAAACATGGTAACTAGATCAAAAAATCGTGTAAAATCGAAAAATAAGGAAAATGATTCGCGGCTCGTCTTGGACCCTATTTTGATATCTTCAATCCCAATACTCTAAAACGCGAAGGCCTAGACCAAATTTGGACTGAATTCGGGTCACAAAACCCAATAGATGGTATGTACATAAAATACTCTACAATCTTCACAAATATCTAAAATAAAGCTCTTTGACTAATATAACTAATTCGATATAACTCACACGTCCCATAATTTTCTATTAAATTGTGTATTATTTCATCTTCATGAATAAATAAGCTAAAAATAGTAAATTTACTTGCCTCCGTGTAATTTAAAATTTCTTGTTCTTATCCTAAAATAAATACCTTTTACGTTAAAGTTGAAAATAAGTACTTATTTTGAAAGGAATCCTATTCATGTCAAAATAAGTATTTTTTAATTATTAAATAAAAAAACCTCCAACATATTTAGAAAATCTATTTTATACTAAGCTTAAAAAAAGGGGGAAAAGTTACTTTCGCATTAAACATATTTAGATATTACTTTCTTATCTTAGCCTTTGTAGGTTTCATTTTTTTGCTAATTTTTTTTAAATCAATCACTAATTTTAACCACACGTGTTGATACCGACCTCCTAGGTCGCTTAGTTTGGATTTATATACTTGATGAAAGGATGATAATGTGAGCTCGGATGTGTGAGGTCAGCTCGGATCTCAGATGACTTATTCAGGAAACTTGTGTAGTCATTTAAGGCGGAACAGTGAAAAATGACTAAGAATCACTGACAGAATCTTCAAGTTACCAATCAAAAGAGTACACTTGAAAGTGTCTCACGTCAGCGCCCACACTATCATCCAATCAAAAGTCTTAGCTTCTCTTTCTAAGTAATGCATTAATTATCGGGGACCACATGTAAGGTTAAACTCATGATGACCTGACAATCTGAGCTCGGCAACCAATCCGAACGTGCCGACAAGCATACTTTCCCAGCTTCCAATCAAAAGTCTTAGCTTCTCTTCTTAAGTAATGCATTAAATGCTGGGGACCACCTTTGCCAGTAACTTATGATCAACTAGCAAAGTTGAGCTCGGCCGTATTTACTTGTTTAGTACGGTGTTTGTATTGACAAGACAGTATTGTATTGCATGCATGCATATTTCTCCTATATAAGGCCAAGAAAGTAAAAGAATCGGGGAGGACATGGATTCTGGGAAAATATATACAAAATTCTTGCATTTCTTACATATTTCAAATATCTCCTATAATTAGAGAAACGAGATTATCATATTATCACCTTGTAACCTTTTGATTAAACCCCAACTAAATTTGTGTACATTTCTTAAGTTGGCTTGGATTTTGTTTATACATTTTTCAACGTCAACAGTTTGACGCTAGAGGAAGGGCCCAACTTGAAAAACAGCCCCATCTCTTCACAAAATTGAAGAAATAGCATCATGGATGAATTTTCAGTATCTAAAAATCAGTCCCATATTCATCCAGAACAAGCTAGCAACCCAAGAAACCCTGAAAGGTGATGTCGAAATGACACTATCGACCCTTAAATGGAGACAATGAAGGAAGCCATTGAAACATTGACAAACATTGTCAGTAGGTTGGAGTAAAACCAAGTTCGGAATCTGCCACAGAATATTGAGGTAGAGTCTCCCCGCCAAAGGAAAATCAGGGGACTTCCCACTAAAAGGACATTACAATTTTCAGGCGGGGAATCATCCAAAAGTAGAACTGAAGAAGTCAAGAGTTCTCCTATGACGACAGAATCAGCTACCACAAGAACAAATAGCGTGTTCAACAGATTGGGTTCCCAACATTCTTTGACACCCACCAAAAGGCATGATGAGCCTCGTAGCAACCATCCCGTTGAGTAACCAGAACCTGAGATTAGTGCTCTCAAGAAACCCATAGCGAACTTGGAAGATAAAAGTAAAGGGAGCTCGGATGAATACTTTACAAAGCGCCGCTCACCCTTTACTGAGGATATTTTGGCAGAACCATTGCCTGAAAAGATGAAAATGCTACAGCTAACCGGTATGATGGGGAAGGAGACTCTCTCAGCCATTTAGATAAATATGCCTCTTGCATGGAGCTACAAGGAGCTTGTGCCGAGCTTTCCCCTTAACTTTAGGAGACAAAGCTCAGCGATGGTTCTGAATGTTACACCAAAGATCTATAAAGAGCTGGAACGACATCACCACTGCATTCCTCGCCCAGTTCATGGAATCAAAGGTGAGAACTATACCCAAGGAGAGATTGGTAAGCATCAAACAAGGAAATACTGAATCCCTCAAAAGCTACTCGAACAGATTCAACAAACAATCCATGGAGGTGGAGAAAATCTCTGATGACGCCGTATTTATGGCAGTCCTTTCCGGGTTAAAATCAAAGACAAGATTTTGGTGGTATGTCCATGAGGATGGACCTCAAACATACCATGAACTCTTAGGTCGAGCTGAAAAATATATAAGTGTGGAGGAAGCCACGTCAGATCAGGAGGATGTCAAGCAAGTCTCTCAATCTCCACAACAAACAAAGGGAAAACAAATAGATAAAGATTCAGGTCGGGAAAGAAGAAGAGAGAAAAGGGACCAAGGTCGTTCTAGGCTGTATCCCGATAAATTTCGCGAATATCACCCCTTAAATGCCACCTTGGAGGAAGTCTCTTTAGGCAGAGAAAATGAGTCTTTCCGCCGACCTCCTCTCCAAAGGAAAGAAATAACTGGGAAGGGCCAGGGAAAGTATTGTCGTTATCATAGAACAATAGGACATAACACTAACAACTGTCGAAACCTTAAGGAAGAGGTGGAAACACATATCCGACGAGGTCACCTACAAGAATTTACAGCCAAGCCACAAGGAGCAAGCCTTACTGGGTTCCAATAACCAAATCAGCAAGGGCATCTCAGCAAGTTCGGCATGGGCCTCAAGCTTGCGACCCACAACCTTACGCTGAGATCGGAACATTGATAAGTGAGAATCAATGCCTAGAGGGTTCACGAATAACCAGACGCAGGTTGGCACGTAATGCTCATGTGTGGTAGAACTACAGTATGATGTGTCCAACATCGGAGGTTGTCACCTCACCAGACCCTAAAGGGTTTGGATTTTCAGAAAAAGATACATAACTAGTTTTGCAAAATCAAAGCGATGTGCTAGTCATAGCAATGAATGTGGCATGAGTTCAAATACACTGAACATTAGTAGACAATGGGAGTTCGGTGAATGTGCTCTACTACCGAACCCTGAAGCAAATGGCTAAACAAGATCGGTACCGTCAACCGTACTCCAGGAGACTGCAAGGATTCTGTGGAGATCCAATTGAAGATCGGGGGCAGATAGTACTCAGTGTGGAGTTTGGTGAACCTTCTTGCTGCAGAAGAATTTTAGCCAATTTCATCGTCGTGACATCCATTCAAATTTCAATGCTATATTGGGAAGGCCCTTACTACACGAGTTGCAAGAAGCTGCTTCAATATATCATTACTGCGTCAAGTTCCCAACTCCAAATGGGCCAGACGTAATACGTGGAAACCAGGTTGAAGCTCAGTTTCCTCCAAGAAAACCTTGATGTCTTTGCTTGGGAACATGCTGACATGAAAGGAATTGACCCGAAAGTCATGTACCATAAGTTAGGAGTTGACCCTTTGTTGCGACCTAAACAGCAGCGATGAAGGCCCTTAAATCCAGAACGATATGAGGCTCTAAACAAAGAAGTACACAAGTTGCTCAAAAACTGATTTATCCGAGAAGCAAAATATCCGAAGTGGATTGTCAATCCAGTGTTGGTTAAAAAGAGTAATGGGGATTGGAGGATGTGCATCGATTTCGCAGACCTGAACAAAGCATGCCCCAAAGATAGCTTCCTCTTACCCAGAATAGACCAGATGGTGGACTCTACTGCTGGACATGATTTGCTCAATTTTATGGAAGTATATTCAGGGTACAATCAGATTCCCATGTACGAACAAGACCAAGAACATACAGCCTTTATCACTGACAGAGGTCTGTATTGTTACAAAGTAATATCATTAGATCTCAAGAATGCTGGGGCAACCTACCAGTGCTTGGTTAATTCTATGTTCGCCAAACAAATTGGAAAAACCATGGNCTCAAGAATGCTGGGGCAACCTACCAGTGCTTGGTTAATTCTATGTTCGCCAAACAAATTAGAAAAACCATGGAAGTATACGTGGATGACATGTTGGTCAAAAGCATGGATGCACAGAATCATTTGCAACATCTCGCTGAAATGTTCGAGATCTGGAAGACATATGGGATGAAGTTGAATCCCCACAAATGTGCTTTTGGTGTAAGCTAGGGAAAATTCTTGGGATACATGATAAACCGTAGAGGAATTGAGGCTAACCCAGAAAAGATAAGGTCATTATTGAAATGCGTCCTCCAGCTAGACCCAAGGAAGTTCAAAGTTTAACGGGACGAATAGCTACCCTTAGCCGCTTCATGTCGAAATCAACAGATAAGTGCAGAGCTTTCTTTGATATATTAAGAGGAGGAAGAAAATTTGAATGGACATCAGAGTGTCAGCTCGCTTTTGACCAACTAAAGGCACACTTAGCACAACCACCTGTGTTGTTTAAGCCTAAGGTAGGAGAAACATTAATGCTCTATTTGGCGGTCTCAGAACACGCTGTTGGTGCGGTACTAACTAGGGAGGAAAATAGAGTGCAACATCTTATCTACTATGTTAGTAAGGCTTTACATGACGTCGAAGTCCGTTATTCCCCGTTGGAAAAGTTAGCTTACGCATTGATAATAGCAGCTCGAAAATTAAGGTCGTATTTCTTGGAGCACCGTATTGAGATCTTAACCAATCATCCACTAAGGCAAGTACTACAGAAACTTGATACTTCAGGAGGGTTGGTAAAATGGTCAGTTGAACTAGGGCAGTTCGATATAAAGTATAAGCCACACATCTCCATAAAAGCTCAAGCACTCGCCGATTTTATTACTGAGTTCAGCTCAGATCCAACAAAAGAATCATCTCCTCACTTACCTTGGAAACTTTTCGTTGATGGGTTCTCCACGGACGAACGAGTAGGAGTTAGAATTGTGTTGATAAGTCCTAATCAACAATTATTTTGTGAGGCACTGCCATTTGATTTCAACTCTTCCAATAACGAAGCTGAATATGATGCCCTCGTAGCTAGCCTAGAGATGGCAAGTAAAATGAAGGTTGATTGCTTATTGCATATAGTGACTCACAGCTGGTAGTAAATCAAGTCAATAAAGCCTACCAAGCTAAGGAAAAGAGAATGAGTAAATATCTTCAGCTCGTCAAAAAAGAGCTACATAAGTTTCGAAGTATCCAGATTGAACAGGTTCAGCGAACTCAAAATAGGCATAATGATGCCTTAGCTCGGTTGGCAACAAGTGAAGGAATTGAGATATTTGATAGCATACCAATAGGAAAAATCCATCACCATGCCATTGAAGAATCTGAAATTATTTACATGGTGATCGACCTCAAACGAACCTAAATGGATGAGATCGTCTTGTATCTACAAATAGGCATGAAAGTTACGAATAAGGTCAACAAGGTATACTTTAATCAATGAAGTTCTGTATAAACGAGGATATTTTGTACCTTTACTCAAATGCTCAAACGAAGAAGCTATACGTACTATGGAGGAGGTCCATGGAGGCATATTTGGGAACCATGCTGAGGGAAAAGTATTGGCTCAAAAGATAACGCGTTAAGGATATTTTTGGCCAACCATGAAAAGTGATGCATTGGAATTTACCAGAAAATGTGACAAGTGCCAGCGTTTCGCTCCAAATATCAAACTCCCACCTGGAGAACTGAACTATGTCATGGCACCATGGCCTTTTTCAAAATGGGGGGCCTGTAGGAAAAGGAGGCACGAAGTTCGCAATCGTGGCTGTTGATTATTTTACAAAATGGGTTGAAGTAGAACCATTGGCCAAAATAACAGAATACAAGACTATTGAATTCATATGAAAGTCAATCATATGCAGATTTGAAATACCTCACTCCATTGTGACAAATAATGGAAAACAATTTGACAACGCTTGCTTTGCAAGCTTCTATAAGGAGCTGGGATTACAGAAACACTTCTTTACACCAAATCACCCCCAGGCTAATGGAAAAGTTGAGGCTATTAATAAGATTATCAAGCATACGCTGAAAGGAAAACTTGATACTCTTAAGGAAGGATGGGCAGAGAAACTTTCCAGTGTGCTATGGTCTTATCGTGCCACTTCTAGAAATAGCACCGGAGAAACTCCCTTTTCCTTAGCCTTTAGAGTAGAAGCTGTTATTCCCCTTGAAGTTGAAATTCCTTCAGTCAGAACTTTAACATATTATGAAGATAAAAATGAGCAAGCATTACGAGAGGAGCTGGATTTGATAGAAGAAAAAAATGAATACTGCTGAAATCAGAAACGCAGTTTACAAGCAATGCAATGCGAGGTATTACAATCAAAAAGTGAAGAAACGCGAGTTTGAAGTCAGCGACCTTGTCTTGAGAAAGGTCTTTGTGGCTACAAAAGAATTGAATGCTGGATCTCTAGGACCTAACTGGGAAGGTCCTTATAAAGTAAGCAAAGTACTGCTCAAAGGGGCTTACGAACTAGAAGATATGGAAGGGAGACCTTTGTTGCATCCCTGGTATGCGGAACACCTTAAGAAATATTATCAATAGACAGCTATAATACATAGTTGTTCATGAATAAGAAAGTATGTTTCTCAAAATAGTACAATTCTTACAAGGAATTTCTCAAACCATACTCATGAAGTAGGCCGAACTAAATGTTGTAAGTGATGCAACACTTAGTAGAATTCCTACAAGGAATTTCTTAATCCCTACTCATGAAGTAGGCCGAACTAAATTGTAAGTGCTGCAACACTTAGTACAATTCCTATAAGGAATTTCTCAAGCCCTACTCATGAAGTAGGCCGAACTAAATGTTGTATGTGCTGCAATACTTAGTACAATTCCTATAAGGAATTTCTCAAGCCCTACTCATGAAGTAGGCCGAACTAAATGTTGTAGGTGCTGTAACACTTAGTACATTTCTACAAGAAATTTCTCAAGCCCTACTCATGAAGTAGGCCGAACTAAATATTGTAGGTGCTGCAACACTTAGTACAATTCCTATAAGAAATTTCTCAATCCCTACTCATGAAGTAAGCCGAACTAAATGTTGTAAGTGCTGCAACATTTAGTACAATTCCTATAAGGAGTTTCTCAAGCCCTACTCATGAAGCAGACCGAACTAAATGTTGCAAGCAACACAACATTTAATGCGATTTTTTTATCTAAGCTCGCTGGTGTTATAAAACGTTTGGGTTAAGTAGGTTAGTTTGTGAAAATTATCTTCTAAGCGGTTAGGAAGTATTGAAGTAAGGGTAAAATTTAAATTTTTCATTCATAAAGCAAAAGCAGTACAAGAGTTTTGAGAAACTAAGCAAAAAAGTACATAAAGGAAAATTACGAAATAAAGGGATCTGGGGCAGAACTATTTTCCTCAACTGGAGCATTTTGGGCTTCAGTTTCCTTCAATAACTGCTCCACTTCCTTCTGCTGCTCCTCTTGAGCCTTCACCAAAAAGTTAGTATCCCAGTCCGACTTTTGTTGATTGATAAATTTGATAATCTCTCCTATGGCCAGGACGTAGGCCTCTTGGGCTATTGCACCAAAAGCCGGGGAGGCCCTCCATTCCTCCACTGCCTTGGAGACTCTCAGTTCAGCCTCTTTCTTAATTTCCATCGCCTGGGCTACTGCTTCATCAGCTCGCTTCTTTTCATATTCAGCTCGAGTATTCGCCTTGTCGTCCCAGATTTAAAGAGCCTCGTTATCATCCATCAATTTATGCTCCGTAGTAAGACTGCTCTTCTCCCATCTTATTGATGCGATCTTCATAATTTTGCCTCTCTTCAGCAAAGGTAACTTCTCTGCTTCCACTTCGACAAAAAGGTTATCAGCTCTAGCCTTGAACTCTAGCACAGAATCAAGCTCGGCCTTGACCTGAGAAGCATAAAAATAACATCAAAACATTTAAGTGAAGTAAGGAAACTATTAACAAAGAGTTCAACGCTGAAGACTTTTTTTTTTTTTACCTTATCAGCCACTGAAGACATATGGAGAACAACTCGGTGACAATAGAGTTGAGCTTAAAGGACATTCTCTCCAATGGGCATCTCACTTAAGAAGCCCTGCTCCTTATCGTTCCAACTCCTTGTCATGAGGACAACGAATTCTCTGAGAGGAGGAGGAAAAGTAGTAACTGACCCCTTCGCTGGAGAGGAAGCTCGGAGAAAGTCCAAAAGTACCTCAGGACGGTGTCCAACCAACCCTTCGACATCTGGCCTTTGGAGATCAGGACATTTCTCCTAAGACTTGGAGGAAGACGCTCCAGTAGCAACCAGAACCGCTGAAGGAATGGACGAGCTTGGAGGAGCAGCAGGATCAGGTGTAATTGGAAGTTCGGCTGAGCGATGTCTTTATAAAGGCTACTCATCCTCAAGTATGGTCTCAGTCTCCTCAAGTCGATCCTGTCCCTTTGTGGTAACCTTCTCTCTTTTTCTCTTAGCAGCCTTAGTTACTTTAGCCACCTTGGCAGCGCGGAAGTTCAACATATCTGACTGTTGGCCTGGACATATAAAGGAGAAAATTAGAGTGGACCGAAAGGGACAGAAATTATAAAGATATCAGGTACACTTACGAGAAGGAGTAGGGGCTGAGGTCGTAGGTCTGCTTGGGACTGAGGTTGGAGGTAAAGCTCGGAGTAGGCCCGCCTAAAACAAGTTGTCGTTCTAAATTACGAACTTGCAGGACCTCTCTATGTTAGAAAGAGCTCAGATTGAATCAGCCTACTTTTGTGGCCGAGCTCAGGTGACAAGGTTGGTAGACTACAAAACCAGAAATGAAAAATTAAATCCGTCTCAGAATAATTAAACAAATAGATAGTAGTGAGAACTATCACTTACAAAGGGAATGGTGCAGGGTATGGACTATATCCTCCATATCCACCTCGTAGGGATGTAATTACCAATCTCCCAAAACATAAAAAAAATTCCTCCTTCCATCCCCTAATTGAAGAAGGAGTATCTAAAATTAGTAAGCCTCCTGTCCTAGGCCTAACACTAGTATAACACCAACCCGTGTTTTTCCCATCCTTCTTAAAGGTAAAAAGGGAATTAAATTGGGAGACATCTAATTCAGGATGACCTAACTGCTTCCACAGTATTAATATCGCGATTAAAGTCCTCCACCCATTTGGGCACAACTGAGTAGGGGCTATTCCCCAAGAAGAAAAGAAGGACCTAATGATTTTGGGAAAAGGTAGCCTCAGACCGGCCTGGAAAATAGCACTATTGAGAGCAACACATCCTATGGGGGGATTGTTAGCTCAGTCGGAGGAAGAAGGTATAACTAATTCCATAGAGGAGAGGATACCGTACTTAGCCCTAATTGTAGCCAAAGAACCCTCCGTTATTACTATTTTCCTTTTGTACCCTCTCATCTCTTATCTTACAGCTGCTAGATACTCCTAGGTGCATTTGATGTAGGGTTCGGGGGAGGTGGTGGAGGATAAAATGACGCAATAGGAACGGGTGTAAGTACTTCTTGACAGTTCGAACTAGCAGACGAAGGACTAAATAATGGGATGGATGAAGATAGTGCAGATTCTTCCTGTTGATTTTCCCAAGACTGCACACGAGATTCGTTCGAATTCATATAAGCGAAATGAGAAGAAAATAAATACTTAAAAAGAAAAGGTATTCTAGTCGGAAAAAGAATACCTGGACGACGGCTCCACTCAGAAAAAATAGGAAAAAGCCAAAAACAATTCGTGGAGCAAGAATCTGGAAAGTTTGGAATGCTAAGGTGATGAAATGAAAAGTGAAAAGGTTATTTGTATGAAGGAATGTTAAAAGGCTGAATCTGAACCGTTGAAATAGGAATTAAATGATTAAACGGCTGTCAATCAATACTTCTAGAAGAAGGAAGATGTTTCACAACTCACAAGGCGACATGTGTCTCTGACATTTATGAAGGGTAATTATTGCATGGAAATTGTGCCACTTTATTTCAAAAAGGTCAGTCTTTCACCTAAGTGAGACCTGACTTGGGGGGTAATTGTTGACACCGACCTCCGAGGTCTCTTAGTTCGAATTTATATACTTGATGAAAGGATGATAATGTGAGCTCAGATGTGTGAGGTTAGCTCGGATCTCAGATGGCTTATTCAGGAAGCTTATGTAGTCCTTCAAGGCGGAACGGTGAAAAATGATTAAGAATCACCGACAGAATCTTCAAGTTACCAATCAGAAGAGTACACTAAGAAAGGTCTCACGTCAACGCCCACACTATCCTCCAATCAAAAGTCTTAGCTTCTCTTCTTAAGTAATGCATTAAATGTTAGGACCACCTGTGCTAGTAACTCATGATCAACTGGCAAAGTTGAGCTCGGCAGCCAATCCTGTTACGCCAACATATGAACTTGAACTTGTTTAGTTCTGTGTTTGGATTGACAAGACAACATTGTACTGCATGCATGCATGTTTCTCCTATATAAGGCCAAGAAAGCAAAAGAATCGGGAAAGACATGGATTTTGGGAAAATATATACAAAATTATTGCATTTCTTACATATTTCAAATATCTCCTATAATTAGAGAAATAAGATTATCATATTATCACCTTGTAACCTTTTGATTAAACCCCAACTAAGCCCCCGTTTGATATCCATTAATTTCTCATTCTCATTTTTCATTTCAACCACATATTCTCCTAATAAATTAATATTACACACAATCAAAAAAATTTCATCACTTTTTTACCACACATTCTTACATCAATCACTATTCTAAAATTTCTATTCTACTCAAAATGGGTTTCAAACAGGGGCTAAATTTGTGTACATTTCTTAAGTTGGCTTGGATTTTGTTTATACATTTTTCAACGTCAACAACATATTTTGTAAATTCACAAGTATGACCTACTTATTTCTACCAACTTATAATTTCAGAAATTAAAAATTAAACCCAAACTAAGGCTTATTGTCAAAATAAGTAAGACTACCAATAAAAATTATCTATTGCAAAAGTTACTTATATTCTCCGACTTACTTTTAAGCTTAGCCCAAAATAGTATCCTGAACAAAATACATTATATTCTTATCAATTTAGATACTTGTCCAGATTTAAAAACATGAGGGAGAAAAGCGTTGTGTCATGCATTAATTGGATTTTTTTTTTCAAACTGCACAATCAGTCGCCGTCACGTGGCACTCCTATTTTTGAATTTGTTCCTGTAGCATGACTGTATTCTTATTGAACCAATACACATTCTTAACTCCTACAGAATGACACAAAACGAGCAAAACGAAAATATAAATATGCACTAACTATTCCATAATCCGCTAATATACATCCAGCATATATAACATATCCAATATACTTTTTAAACATAAGATATTCTATATTTTAAAGAGTCAACCTTTAAAATTATGTTAAAAAGACTCTTTAAATTAATATTTTAATTTAGAATGTGGGTTTGACTCTTCAAACCCACTATCTATAATTTAATGCATTCAAAGTATTTCAATTTTCAATAATAAAAAAAAAAACAATATAATAACTTGGAGAAAAGCTAGTGAAAACAAAAGATAGGAAAAAATAATTTATATTTTTTAGAGTAATAAATTAAGTGTTATATATAAAGAGTATGTTGGAATACTTAAAAATTTTAATTCTTTAAATTTATAGATATTCTCTAAATTGTAGAATATGCTCTTTAAAAATAGAAAGTCTTTTGAAGATCATGCCCCCATTACATGTATGTATTTTTTTATCCTTATCATATAATTTTATGTTAATCTTAATTACATGAAGCGCAATATTAAAAAGGTCATCGATCTAGAATCACTATGAAGTTACCGATAATTAAAAAGTACTATAAGTATTTAACATAAGCTATTCATATATGGGCGAACATGATATACGCAATTCTAGAGCTATATTTGTAATTTAAAACCTCAATTCTCAAAATATGCATGCAATTGTTTCGTTAAAAATCACCTATTCTAATCATAAAATAAGTTTTTTTTTTTCCTTAAAAAGAAATATAAGATTCTTGGATGCAGTAACACAAATTTCACTGTCGCGACAAACAAATGTTTTTGCATAAAGTCATGCTACAGTGTATCATCCCACACTCTTATGAATAGGTTGAAAGGATTAACATGATATGCATATCTAACACCTATCTATAACTTGATTATGAGAAATCTTCGGCAGATATTTATTCCTCCTATTTGTAACTCCACTTGGAAAACTGGAGCTTTTATGGAAAGCTACTCTGGAGACTGGGCACTAATCCAGAATGCCTGCTCAAATAATGAAAGATAATGCTTCCCACAGGAATCACTGTTTTCGGGGGAAACTTTTTCCTCAAGCACTTAAATCACATAAACAAGTTGCCATAGTGCACTCAACCTATGAAAGAATTAACCCTCTCTTGCATGAGTAGGTATTAATTATGGGACAGACGGAACAAATTATCATACAATGACACGTGTTGCGCATATGTTTTCTTTGTTATGGAAATATATGCATGGCTCCCACTTCTCCACCTGCATAAATACCAACCAACTTCATTTGATTTTTTGTAGGTGAATTGGCTTCCAAGAAGAAGATGCGACATATCAGTCTTTAGTCATTTTCACGTCACTTTCTTTCACATAATTCTTCTCCTTTTTTGGACTCTCCCAACTGTATACAAGAAAAAAATTCTGCATAGATACATACAAACAAAAACACTCATATTTGCTTCATAATTCTGGCCCAACTTTGTGCTTATTCCTTCTTCCTCAAAAATCCGTTTCAAGGAAGAAAAACAGGACAATATTGTGCTATTTTTTCAGCTGCAGTTCGCCGCATCAGCTCAAGCACGAAGGTATATATACACACATATAAATATACATATTTGTAGTACGTGTTTGATAGAGATGATCAGATAGCGCTATACAATATCAAGAAGTGTTCAATATACTGTTTTATCTTCTCCAGTGCACTGCTCCAAACATGCACTATCTAGATATTATGCTGTTGTGCTTGGGCGTGTTGGAAAGAAAATCAACGCCATATATTATTAAAGTTGAAGAAGAAGTTAAAAATCTTGTTCACTATAGTATGAAAAAAATGCACTTAGTGGTCCAAGATACTATATTCTCGCGCTAGTGCATGTCGGAAAGAAAATTCCTCACAGCTAGTTTTCTTTCTTTCTTAATTTTTCCATAATTTTTGACTGAATTTGCCCCTTTTTGTAAATGAAACAGAAGTATTAAATATATATGAGGATCTCATTTTCTGCCTGCAAGCAAGCACAGCCTCTGCAGGTGAATTTTCCACGGCGGCTGAACATGGATCAATTTATTCTGGACCGGAGCCGGAAGGACAAGGTGGTGATAGTAATGGGAGCCACCGGAACCGGAAAATCAAGACTCTCGATCGATCTAGCCACCCGTTTTGATGCGGAGATTGTGAATTCAGATAAAATGCAAGTTTACAAAGGCTTAAATATAGTAACCAATAAAGTGACAGAAGAGGAATGTAGGGGAGTCCCTCACCATTTGTTGGGAATAGTTGATCCTGATGCAGACTTTACAGCCGTCGATTTCGTGAATCATGCGTTGATCGCTGTTGATTCGATTACTAGAAGGGGTCGGTTGCCTATCATTGCTGGAGGGTCTAATTCTTACATCAAGGCTTTGGTGAATGATGATATGGAATTCAAGTCAAAGTATGAATGTTGTTTCCTATGGGTGGACGTATGGATGCCTGTCCTTCACTCGTTCGTATCGAAAAGGGTCAATCAAATGGTGGACGCTAATTTGATCGGTGAAGTAAGAGAATTCTTTGACCCTGAAGATAATTACACATGTGGGATCAAACGTGCTATTGGAGTACCAGAACTAGATGAATATTTTCGAAATGAGTCAATTCTTGATTATGATACGAGGGCTAGGCTCCTTGAGGATGCTATCGATAAAATTAAGGCAAACACTTGCAAATTGGCTTGTCACCAACTACAAAACATTCTTAGGCTTCGAAATGAATCGAAGTGGCACGTTAACTATTTGAATGCAACCGAAGCCTTCCTCAAAAGGGGCTTGGAATCAGTTGAAGCTTGGGAAAGGCTCGTGGCCAGGCCAGCCACCAGGATTGTGGGTCCCTTTCTATGCGAAGATAACATGGATTTCATGTCAGCAATTGCCGTGCCACCTCCTATCTATAAAATCATTGAAACGCCTCAGGCCATCCGGAGTTAAAGCATTATCACTTATTTTAACCATTGTGTTGAGTAGTACGTACGAAACACACATACGTCTCCACCAGTTCAAGTGAAGTATTCATGAACGGCACATGGCAAGTGTCATGGAATCAAATCGACCTACCACTTGCCCTCTTTTCGCCACCCATATTTTAGGTACTTCACTAGCTGACAGCAACCCGTGGCCGTGCAGTTAGGAAGCGTTTTAGAATATATGTACATGTAACAGAGTTCTTTGCAAATTGTAGGCACTTTGTTGGATGCGGTGGGGTCGGGTGGGGGTCAAATAAAACTTAAATAAATTATGCAAAAAAGATGAGTGGCATTTTTGGTTTTTTTTTTTTTCGCCCTTTTTTAGTTTCGTGTACTTTTTTCTAAGAGTTTGGAGTGCCCTTGTGTAAATTTGTTGTCACAAGCTATAATATTTTGGATTTGTCAACTCTATTGTGTGCGTGTGTTGGGTGTAGAGTTGAATGAATGGTGATCTTCAATCAATAAACCACACTAAGTTAGTTCAATATGGTGATTATAATTCAAATATATTGCTATGAATGTAACACAATACTCCCCTTTCCAATGATGAGTATGGAACCAAAAGTGGATTATACAAGGCTCGGATCAATGACTCAATGCATACAAGGTAGCTCCACTCAAATGAACCAAGGTATCTCATTCACGAGACCTAAACGAATCCTAATCACAAAGGAACCGAACCAGAACAGCAAACGGAACAGGGCAGCGAAGAGGTGGCCGAAACACTGCCAAACAGGGGCTCTAAATAACAGCCTAAAAACACCAACGAAAGGGGTGCCAACAGTAACAAAAGAGGGCCTCACAGAAGAGACGTGGATCACAAAGAGGGTAGCCGCACTCGGGGGTGAGAGGGGAAGAGTAATAGCGTGTATTATGAAACACCCCAAAGGGGGGCCAACATATATTTAGGCTTGGGAAAAATTCATTTCTCATATTTTTACTATATACTATTTCAAAAATAAGAAAACAATTTTCAAATTTCTAA
>CAIGRQ010251171.1:0-18221 GCA_903798375.1 Fraxinus sp. D2006-0159 | reverse complement strand
ATGTGATCGACTTGCATGCTGATATAAACATATCTTGCACCTTCAATGTAGCTGATCTCTATGAATTTTGTGATGATATTTCGCTTTATCCAGATTATAACTCGAGGTCGAGTTCTTCACAGGTGGGAAGGACTGATGTAGGACAATTGACGTTAGAGTTTGAAGAAGAATTGGATCAAAAATTGGCAAAACGAGCTGTTTCGAAGAAACGGGCAAAACTTTTTGCACCAGTGTCAGAATTTCTATTNATTTTGTGATGATATTTCGCTTTATCCAGATTATAACTCGAGGTCGAGTTCTTCACAGGTGGGAAGGACTGATGTAGGACAATTGACGTTAGAGTTTGAAGAAGAATTGGATCAAAAATTGGCAAAACGAGCTGTTTCGAAGAAACGGGCAAAACTTTTTGCACCAGTGTCAGAATTTCTATTATGATATGTTTTCGAAAACGTCTCGCAGCGCTCTACAATATCCTAACTTGGGTTTACCCGGTTGACATCGTTTTCAGACTCAACTTTGCAGTTTAAGGCAATCTACCGAGTAATTGAAGTTTTTGCGTTTTGCGTTTTTTATTGTTTTCATTAAGTGGATGTTTATTTTGGTCTTTTTGTTTAAATTAGGGTTTTTGAAGACTATTTAAAGAATCTTTGTTTTTTTGAATAATACAATTTCATTTTTGAGGTTATTTTCTTGAGATTTACAATTTTCCTTTGTTGGGGGCTAACACTAGTAAACCCTAGAACTTTCGTTCTGCGTCACACCCTCTTATGCTTGCAGTTGGGGAACAAATTTATGTGGTTAAATAGAATAGAAGAAAACACTCTCAATTTTTTCCAAGCGTGTATATGCAATTTAAATCCCCTTAAAAATGTAATTTAAATTGTGTGGTTAGATAATTTATTGGATGAAATATAAATTTGTCAGTTGATATATGATTTCGATACAAAGCTGAGTTCCTGTATGGTTTCAATACACGAGATAAAGCTCATGTATAATTATACGGTAAAGTTCATATGCCTTCATATAATTAATTTGTCGTTTTGTCGCCACGTCATTGCCATGCAAACACTTCGTTTGCTACGTGGATTATTTTGAGAGACGTGAATTAATTAATTTATGGAATGAATACAAATTTGTGAATTCATATATGAATTTGATACAAAATTGTGTTTACGTATCATTTTGGTACATGGAATAAAGTTCATGTACCGTTTTCACATTTAACTTTTAAAAATAATGTTAGGATAATTTTTGGTGTATAAAATGGGGTACAAAATGGTGTCTAAAATTACCAAATGGCGGCTCCCTATTGGAGAGGAGCCGGGCCCGCCCGGAGCCCCCCAATAGGGGGCCGCCATTTGACAATTTTGGACACCCTTTTATAATTCATTTTGTACCTGTAGCACAACCCATAATGTTATATATTATCGGTGTTGATTATCCTCGTACAATGTGACATGTAATATGGAGTGAAATAATAAGGTCAAACTTTTGTGTAGATGTAAGACCTGCTTTATTAGTCTTATTATTTAATATTACATCATATAAAATCATCCCAGTTAAAATAAATAGCATTACCTTTTTATTAAAATCTTATAAAATTTGTGAAATTCTTTTCAAATACATAAAACCTATAAGAATATATAAATCATTAAGATTGAGGATGTCACTAAATCTCAATAAGGACATTATTAGATTTGAATATTATTTTAATCTCATTAATATTATTTTGATATGAAATTATCACCATAAATTATTATATTATTACCGTAATTTAGATTAAATTAATTTTGCAATCTTCTATAGAGTATGACTATAAAACGTAGTTTCAGAGCCTCTTTGGTAGAGATTAAAATCGGATTAAAATTGAAAAATTGATCGTTATTGTTGACTTTTATTAGACGAGTGAGACTCAATAATGATTATATTTTCAATTTTAATTGGATTTTAATCGGTACCAAACATGCTCTCAATGTCACAAATCACCTTGAGTTCGGATAAAATCACGTTTCTAGAATGATTCATAACGTTATCACAGTTCATTGTCATCCTCTCAACTCTTAATCCAAGTAATCACATAAACATTTCTTGTTTATGGATTTGATGTTGCGTCATATTCCAATTCTATGTTGTATCCTTATCTATTTTGCATTTCCGCAATTCAATTCATAGTAGTAATTGCTTTTCCTTTATTTTTTTCGATAATACATACTGAGTTTCACACACAAGGACTATGGTGTATTGTTCTAATACGACATTTTTTTTTATGGAACTTAGCGATAAAATAACTCCACAAATCTATTTTTGAGGTCGATAATGAACTTGTGAAGATGTGAGTTGAACATAAAATACGAAAAAATAATTTCATTTTTTAATAAGAAAATTCAACTAAACGTGTGCATTCACTTTCTTTGTAACCATTAGAACATCTTCAAAAGACTCTTTAAACATGAGATGCTCTCTATTTTAAAGAGTCAACATTTAAAATCATGCTCCAAGAGACTCTTTAAGTTAACATTTTAATTTAAAGAGTGAGTTTGACTCTCCAAATTTGGAAAAACCCACTCTCTATAATTAAATGAATTCAAAAAGTTTCAATTTTCAATGTAGGAAAATAATAAAATAATCTAAAGAAAAACTAGTTAAAATAAAAGATAAAGAGAAATAATAAATATTTTTTGGGAGCAGTGAGTATTCAATTTAAAGAGCTTGTTAGAGCACTTTAAAATTTTAACTTTTTAAATTTATAGATACTCTTTAAAAATAGAGAGCATCTTGAAAGTTTTCTAAATAACAAAGAAAATGAATCATCAACCAATTTCTGTACACTCACCAACCAATTCAAAATCAAAATAATTTCTAATGAAATATTCATTTGGGAGTGTACAATAATTTTTTAATTATTTATTTAATTATTTTTTTTTTGGTGGAGTGTGTACTTAGAAATCCTAGATATTCATTCATATATATTTGGATTTAAATGAGTCTTGACAATGTGTCCATTATTTATCTTTTTTATATCATTTGCATTGATATAGACATCTTTATTGGTTTGCCACAAGATTTTCTCCATAGACTAGTTTAAATTCTCCTTCAAACAATTGATCCATGAAATGAAATAATGTGACAAATCCTTGTAAACTAATCTAATTACACAATAATTCCAAACTACTAATATTAGTGGTCCACCACACCATCACCATCATCTCACCAACATTTGCAAAACACAATTCAACGATGATCTTAGTACGTTCTACTCCTTTTCAGCTTTAGCCAGACGAATCCCAAAGTCGCATCGACAATCTGAAAGCAATGGTGGCGTGGGGCACATGTTATCTGCATAGCACATCTTCACGCGAGTCACCATTGGGTGCACGGCCGCTACACCACTAGCACAATTGGTTCTACACTCTTCGCGTGAGGTGCCGCTGGGCACACTCGATCGCGATGTACTGTGACACTGCAAGATGTACTGCATCGCGTAGCGCCACTGCAAGGCATCAATCAGAATAGAGAGGGATAGGTAGGGAGAGGGATAAAGATAGAAGAGATTAATTATTTTCCTAAACATATATTACTTAATTTCATTATCAATTCTGATTATTTTCCTAATTGGGATCAAGATAATACAACGTGGAGGCTCTTATTTATTGAATATGGTTAACTAATCATATATCCCAAGTAGGAACAATAAATCACTCTTATAATACATAGAACAACGCAAATCTAATTCCACTAGGAAACAAACAATAAAAATCCAATGAATATTTTAATTAGGACATTACCAAGTCAAATAAAACCTAAAATCTCAACTTTTAAGACCTCGCTAAAATTGTCATATGGAACACTTGTGTTGTTCTATTGCGTGTATAATCTAACACAATATATATAAATATTGTTTCCTAGTTCCAACACGATTGAGATTCCACGGTATTGAGGAAACTTGATACACAGGATCCCCTCTTTACCTCCATTACCTACAAATATAGTTGAAATTAACAATAAAAAATTGGAAAACAAGGTGTCATTTCTAAATTTTCCTGTTTTCCTTTGTCAACAAAACATGACTTGTCCCTATTATTATCCTCCCTTTCCTCGCTGAATTTAACACTGTAAATACTGACTGTAGATTAACACCAATGACAACCAACTGAACGGCTGTAAAAAATTGCTGTCCTTCCACTCTGTATCTTCCTACTGAATACAGATAAAAACCCCCAATCATAACTAGTCAGATAACTCATCCCAGATCTTACCTTCTGCAGGCAAACCACTTACTCCATGCACCAACACACAAGGACCATCCCAAGAAATTACCTCAATTTTCATCAGCGAATGGGAGACATAATCATCCTAGAATAGCTTTCCAGAGATTTCTGCAAAGATAGCATTGCTGACATCAAATTGGCGTCAATTTTCAATGCTTCCAAATTAGAACCTTTCTGCTTCAGATTCTTACAAAATGAATGGAAAACAAATAAGGAAATGATAACTTTGAAGACAATGTAATAGCACCATAAATTATGGAAAATGATAACAAATACTGACAGATCAGCGTGATTGTTAAATAACTACTAATAACAGGGATATTCAACCATTAAACTCACTATGGCCAAACAAGATATACTGATACAAGTATGAGATGAAGACATATGGTATCCAATGACTCAAAAAATTAGCAGGAAAGTGACATTAAGTAAATACAGAACCCTGTTTTCTATATTAGAGCATGTTACTGCCACCACCAGACTGTTAACATAATAGATGCAGCTACTAGCTATTTTTGGAAGTCTTAGAATGGTTTGTGAACTAGGACATTGGCAAGATTTACTTACTGAAAAGAAAATTAATAATCACCAAGAAGATGTTTCACCTTTTGTCAACATCAGCATAATCGCGTGTAACAACCTTCTCTTCCAGTATGCATAACCACAAATGTCTCCATAAAGTAAACCATCACCAAAATTACAAGCTTTTATCACATCTTCTATTTTCAAGCTTTTTACTACTCATAGAATTGCCCCATGAAAAATGGAGTTTATCATTCACATTGATGCTTCTTTGGAGAATACAGTTCAACAAGCACCTCAATCAAAACACGTTTCATATCATACTCCATCTCATCCCAAATTTAAAAAGCTATATATGCACCTACGGAATGGTTGGTAAAGCAAATTTACGGTAATAGATAGTGTTAATAAGGATTAGAAAGTTACAACTATTGTCTACTATACTATCTAGCCCTGTCCAAAATTGTTCACCAAATATGCTCTTAATGATCAAAGCGCAAAATTAACAAGTAGCGCTCGTGACAATGACTGTATTCAGACTCTTCAACACTCATATTTCCTGATAACTTGAGGCAACAGCAATCACTCCTATTCAAAATTATTCTCTTGATCTGACACCAGAATAACACACCCGATTTATATAGGCATGCAAACACTCACACAAGTCCAACAAATAATAGGATCCTGCTCAAGTACAGAACTATAGATATGTACCTAGCATTTGCAGTTCAATTATGCCACAAGCATCAATAGGATCCTTGTAAGTAATGAAGATTAGTTTTATTTGGAGATAATTAATAAAGTGCAAACAAATTAGTTCCCATGAA
This sequence comes from Fraxinus sp. D2006-0159, assembly GCA_903798375.1. Lineage (NCBI taxonomy): Eukaryota > Viridiplantae > Streptophyta > Magnoliopsida > Lamiales > Oleaceae > Fraxinus > Fraxinus sp. D2006-0159. The sequence continues at coordinate 12,604 of CAIGRQ010251171.1, read as the reverse complement.
ATAACTATACAAGAGATAGAGCACTTTCAAATTCTCATATGCAATTTTAAGGCAGAAGTATATACATGAACAATGTCCAGCAGATTCATATAATGCTTCCATAAGAATGAATAAAATAAATGTACAGGAAAAATTAGAGTTGAGACCCTCATCTATTTGAAATATAGCAAATAGAAACTAACTTACAATCTACAGCAACCTGGTTCTATACATTTCAATTTTGTTGCACATGATCACAATGGTCACATTAATTTTCGTGTTTGCTTTCACAAGATGATACATTTATATGCGCGACTACTGCTATAGCAGTAATACACAGAGATACTACTATATATCATGCCTTGAACAATTAAGCATAAACATAAACAAAAAATGCAATTATTGATGCAGTCTCCAATAACGTTCAACATTAATTTCGAACCAACAAATTCGCCAAATTTTACAGAGGATCAGAATAAAGTTATGCTAGACAACAATCTCTCTCATACTTTTCTCTCAAATCAACAAACTCAGAAAACCACGCGGAATTGGGGTGCATCCGAGCCACTAGCTGGCAGGATCTCCCAACGGCAGGGCTCTAGCTCGTCCGAAACGGGACAGTACCCGGTCACTGTGACCTTGTCGGCAGAAGCAGCGACTGACCCGAATTCGAAAACCGATAGGTCGGCCGACAGAGCGGGTCGTCGGACCTCCATCGCTCCGTTCATTCCTGGTACCTCGGAGGACACAGATTGGGGTTTCGTGTCGGATTTTTCTACCGGTGAATTTTTCTTCTTGTTGTTATTGCTGCCTCTACTGAACCAAGATAAAATTCCCATGGCGAATTGAATTGGGTTCTAGCGAGTAGGGTTTTTCATTATCTGGCCATTCTTATCTAGACGGGTTACACGTTAGTTCTCCAAAATTTCAAGTCGATCTTCAAAATTTATTTTATTTCAAATTAGTCACTAAAATTTCTCAAAAAATTCCATTCTGGTCACTTATCAATTTATGGATGGATTTCGTCTGGGATTTTTCGCCCCGTGTCTCATCTACTTTGGGAAAAGGTGGGTTCAGGTTCGGAGCAAGACGAGACATCCTTTGCCTCATTATGAATGACAAAAAAATCAATTCAACCAGATACTCATGTGGTCCGTCCCAAATGCGAAGGGGATTACCCGTCTAATCGGGCAAATTGGACGTGGATGGGGTGATGATCATATCCCGAAGAGGGTACATGACGGAAATGGAAAACATAGTTCTCATCCCGCTACCCGTCTCGTTTAAAGTTAATTTCAAATTTAAATTTTTTATCGAAAAAAAATAATAAATTTATCATCATTTTTAAAGAAAATATAAGTTACTTTTAACAAGTTAGTAAAAAGTGATAATATTTATTAACTAAAGGCATAAAAAAATAAAATAAATAAAAAATAAAAAATAAAAAAATAAATGGGACGATAAATGGGGCAAAGGATCCGCCCCGTCCCAGTCTCGTCTCGTCCCAAACCCGTCTTGTCTCACTTTCACCGAGTATAGGGATGTGGTAAGGTAACAAAAATACCTAACGAGACGAAGGTGGAAATGACCGACCCGTTTCATATCCGCCCCATTGTTATTCCTGTGCCTCATCAATAAATTTAAACGTTATCAAATATGTAGAATTTATGGATAATAAATGAAAAAAGTTAAACAAATAGTCTTTTTCAAAATAAACATATCCATTATGACTCGAAATTTCGTAGAAAAAGAATATAAACGAGAAAAATGATTTTCATAAAATTTCATTTTATCATATAAATCATGATTGACAACAAAAATTTCATTCTTTTAACAACTTAATAAATATATAAAAAATATTTTTAACCAACATAAATTATAATTTAAACTTTATCAAACAATGCCTCTGTTTGGGCCACATTCTTTTTTTTCATTTTCATTCTTCTACTCATTTTCAACCACACATTCTCTAATAAAATAATATTTTCCATCACATCAATAACTTTTTCTTCTTTTTGTCAACCACATATTTCCCATCACATCAACCTCTATCACATCAACAAAAAAAATGCATTGTCTTGAAAATAATATGCACCAAACGGGGCTAACTCTCAAAAGCCAGGGAAATTACTGGAAGAGTTCCGTCGAGACATCTTGAGAGAACATACGGTCCACAAACAATCATTATCAGTATCGAGTAACGCTAAAGATTTTTCCGAAAGTGTTCATCTGACGAAACCATCTTCAATGGCGGCCATGGTTTCCTCTTCACTCTCAGCCAACCCTCTCTCCCTCTGCCTCTGCATATCCACTTCACACTCTCCAAGAACTAGATTGTCACCTTCACTTGCTTCTCTAAGACCCTCTTCTTCGTCTTCTTCGCACGAATCATCGTCAGCCACCCAAAATGATGACCTTAAATCAGCTAAGCCATCAATAAAGGCACCGTTTGTTGAGTCCTCTAAGCCCCCGGATAAGGCCTACAACTATGCGTTGGCGAATCCGAATGGGAACCCTGTTGTGCGGTTTGTTCAGTCCACTGAGTCTTCCATTGAAAGGGTACCTAAACTTTGTTTATATGGTTGATTGTCGCTTTACCCTTGATATTTTCGATCTTTGAGATAAATATATTCGATGTTGGAGGTTTATGTGAAAATATACATGTTTTGGAACTTCATTGAGACGTGTTCAATGTTAGACATGCTCTTAATCCGATATATGTTTCTTGATTGAAGAAATTAGTGAAGTAGCTCATCTATGCTAGGAAGTAGGATTCTTTATCTGGTCAATACAAATAAGACCCTTTTGTAGTCCATTTCGTACTTGAGGCTAGAAATGATAAGTTCCTTGGGAATATTGGACTTGGTAGGAATGGTTTTCTAATTTTCCTCGAAAAGATAGAATCCAGGAGAAAAAGGTCAACCACAGTTACACAGTTACTTATTAGTATTTATTTTGCTGTCGGTTTCTTCATGTTTTTACCATCTTTATCTTTATCTTTGATCCTTTTTCATGAGCAACAAGATAAGCATTTTCTTATTTCTCATCAAATTTCTCATTCTAGAGTCTTTCCTCTTGTGGAAAGCAGATGGTAATAAATTTATTGATTGACCATTTCTACTTATTTGTGTTGTAAGATATCCTGAAAAGGCCATATTCTGCATGTAAAGAATTCAATATAAAATGAATTAGAAGGGTAAAATGTTAATTTTCAAGGACTTCAGTTGAGTGGCAGTGTCTCTCATTTACATCATGTACTGTGTACTCATTTATTTCTATCAAACCTTTTGCCTGAAAGTTCCTTTATTAAGGTGCTAGCCAATACCTTATAACAATTGACAAATTATCGTTCAATGACTTCAATAAAATCCTTGGCCTTATCAAATTCGGGTATGTTCCTGATGCTCTTGCTTATATGGAACTTATTTTAAGTGAAACTTAAGCAATTAGATGACTCCCATCGTTCATACTTAATTCAGTCAGAATAAGTGATTAATTCATGAGGAACGTCAGATGAATGTACACAATGGTCAAGAGGGCCTTGTCTTTTCAGTCAGAGTACTATCGCCACATAGGAATTGAACCTCATTCATAGCAACACCTAGGACAACTGCAAGGCCCAAAAGAAGGATTAGATACATGAAGCATAAGCAGTCATTTGATATCACCAATGTTAAGTTCAGGAATAAATTTTAACCTTCCCATGCGCATGGCGCATCTAGGTAGAATTTAATTAAAAAGCTTTAATAATAAGACTAGCTAATATATCAAAATCAGGAAATCTGCATGCCTGTGAAAATTGGAAAAATCTTTTCATATCTAAATGACCATGTTATCCAATTAAATCATTAAAGTAAATAGCATTCTTGTGGGGTTAAGTTATAAACAGTATAATTCAAGTGCAACTTATTATAACTGCTTGATAGGTTCGAGATGCATATTTTGAAAGAGTCAAAACCTCGCCCAATATCCCTTCGATTTCCATAATGCATAAGATGCTAATAAAGATTGAATCCCCTTACTGCAAACAATTGTTGGTTGTGCCTCTTTGGTGATTGTCAGATACCTAGGTTTGTGGATGACTGAACCTGTCAGCATAGCTTATGATTTTTCCCTTGTTCTCTAGGCATCATCCTAACACACTGGTTCTCTCTAAATATTGTGCTTTTTTATGCTTACCCTATTATGAGAAACACTGCTGCTACTACATCAGCAAAATTGGCGCTATGGACGTCCTAGTAGCTTGGGACATTTTTACTTTTCAAAATTCAAGTGTTATGAACTATATAAACTTATGGGCGTTCTTGAAGTCTAACTCATGTTTCATTGATCTATAACACTACTAGGAGTCTTTATGGTTTTACAGCATATATATCTCAATTTTATCCGTGAGAATTTTTAGTTTGGGGAGGTAAAATGGAACTTTCTAATGGAAGCTTTCATAGTTCAATTTTGTAGAGGGAAGAGCTTTGAGGACTTGACTAACAAAATACAATATTAACTTCATCTAAATATATAACTGGTGGGCTATTGGCTTCTTCTCTTGGTGATCGTTAAAGCTATTCTTGATATTGTGGTTAAAAGTTTCTATTACATTAAGATGCCTATTCATCATAACAAACTTTTAAATATGATTATGCGTTTTTACTTTCTCAAAGAGTGTAGTCTAGATAACTAAATGCATTTTTATCCTTCTGATCAGGTGATATTTGACTTTCGCTTTTTGGCGCTTTTTGCTGTTGGTGGATCGTTGGCCGGTTCCTTGCTTTGCTTTCTCAATGTAATTTCTCTTTTGGCATCCTTTTTATCACTAAATATCATGTCATATATGATTACAGGACCTCTTCTAGTTCTGGGATACAAATTTTGTTTTTATTTCCATTAAATTACATAGTTGAATTTTACAAGATGTTTTTTTTTTTTAAAAAAAAAGAAAAAACTAAATTAAGTTCAATTCATGGGACGCTAACATCCACTTTAATTATACGTGTAATAAATCTATGTTGCGCATCAAATATGGCATCACCAGAAGAAACTTGGTTTACTTTTAGGAACTTTATATTTCTTGGCATGTATTATTTTTCACTGTTTTATGTCTCAACTCACTTGTTTCTTGACTCACCAATGGATTTAGATATTTGTAGGGATGCGTTTACATCTTTGATGCTTATAAAGTATATTGGTCAAGCTGTGTCAAAGGAATTCACACAGGACAAATGGTTCTACGATTAGTTGAAGCTATTGGTGAGTCTTCGAAATTTTAGTTGATGAAAAATGTTGCTTCAATAGCTTGATATATCATGGACCATTTCAACCTCGTAAAAATGAAGTTGTCAACCTTTTCAGTGACTTGAGGCAATTGCTTACTCTTTCAAGATTACAAGAGTAATAACTATTAATTCGGTAAACCTTATGCAATTGCTTCTTAGAACCTATTTGGCATGGCTTTTGAGAAGTAAAGAGGAGCTTTTGAGACCCAATGCTCTTATACTCATTTAATTAATTTTATAAAAGTGTTTTTTCTAATTAAAAGAGTTTTTAGAGGAAGCTGATCAATGTGATTTTTTTTTTTAAAGCTCTTTCGAAAGATGAAGCTTTTTTAAAATTAGTTTCCAAACACTAATTAAGGTAGTTTCCTCGTGAAGCTTTTTTATAAGAAGCAGAAATCTTGCCAAATGGACCTTAATCTGTTAAGGCATGAGCACATGCATTGAACGGATGTTTAATAGGTGATGTATGACATGAAATTGTAGACTCCTCTTCTGGAAAAGAAAACGGAGATTCAGAGTAAACTGGATTATTCATAAAAAGAAATTGATTGAACTACTAATCCATGACTCACCTGTATTTTTTTATCCTTTCGCTTAATTATTCAATTAATTCTAACGATTGATTTAATGTTCGGTTTCTCCGTAATTCAGATGTATACCTTGCTGGGACTGTAATGTTAATATTTGGCATGGGCTTGTATGGATTATTTATTTCAAATGTGCCTCCTGATGTACCACCTGCTACTGATCGTGCCCTCAAGGGATCTTCCTTGTTCGGGATGTTTGCTTTAAAGGTAATTTGCAATTGTCTGAACTTTGTTGATCATTTCTCATTTCCTCTCCATGCGATGCAGCTACCTCTTCCATGCATTATTTTCTCAAGTTTCTCATAAGATTCTACTTATGTTGTGTGTTGCTAATAAACATTCGATTTACATTTCTTCTATTGTTGTGAGAATTTGAACCTTGAGATCAAACACCCTCATTCACTCAGCACTACATTATGCACTCCCATGGATTATGACCAATTACACAAATATGATTAGGCTACACATAGACCATAGTCCATGATGCCCCTCATTTTTATCTTTCATTATCACTATTCTTGTTTAGGAGAGGCCGAAGTGGATGAAGATCAGTTCACTTAATGAACTGAAGACTAAAGTGGGACACGTCATCGTCATGATCCTGCTGGTAAAGATGTTTGAAAGAAGCAAGATGGTCACAATAACAACTGGTGTGGATCTATTAAGCTACTCTGTATGTATATTCCTGTCCTCCGCTTCCTTGTACATACTTCATAATTTGCATAAGGCGGACTAAAATGCTACTTTCACATACATTACCATGCTGAATTTGTATAGGTAAATAATGTAAGTATATATTTATTTACACATCAGTATGAATGTTCATTTCGTGGAGCTTCTCTTGTTCTTTGTTTTCACAGCCACAATTTCTTACCTATGCCGTCTTTATTTTCCTTTGCAAGTAATCTTATCGGAATTAATTGACTTGAGCATACATAGACAAAAATTGATGTTGGATGAAAATCTTACAATTTGCTGCTTGGTTATGATAGTTTTGTCTCCGTTGGGTAAAATTTATAAATTTTTCATAGATGATCAAATTTCATTTTCAACCACACATTTCAATGTACCTATCAGTGCTATCAACTTACTCTCCATTCATTTTTATTTATTTATAAATTAAAACGGCAAAAGTATCAGTAAGTTGGCTCTACCATTTTCTTTGACAATGAGGTTGAACGTTCTACCTCAGAACTTCTACTACCATGAATGCTTTGTTCATGAGTTACCACAATTACGAGTATGAAGAAGTTGCACTGTGTTTGCCATGGAAATCATTTTGAGGAAAAATGAAGAATTTTTGTGTTTAACCCCACAAAGGAAGAGCTCTCTTAAGCTATGCAATCTAGTTTACCCCACACCATGATTGCGGAATGAATGTGAATCAAGTGATAGACATTATAGTTGACGGAGAGAATCCACAAGATGGGAATTCTTACTCTGGACCGTATTGAATCTCTAAAATTCAGGTACTAGTTAAAGTCGTAAGTATATATTTGGTAAGTTAGATTGAATATGGCTCAACAACCAATTCAATTGTGTTTCTCGATCTTGAATACCTTTTGCACATTCAAGAGGCTATATAAATAAAACATGTTCTCTATTTTTATAAAGTCAATGCATAAAAATAAATTATAAGATTATTTTTACTTTACAATGATTGCATTCGATTAGTTATATTCAATACAAGATGTGAGCAATCAACAAATGATTCTTGAAAAAAACAAAATGAAGAGCTAAAACAAAGATCATTGTTGTATTGTATAATAAATTTTAGTGCAATTATATTGATAAAAATCGTTTTCAGAAACAAAATGTGCTAATTAATTAAATAAGTTAAAATAGACTGAAAATTTAGGGACATAATTACAAAAATAAGTAAACATTTACAATTAAAATATAGTGTAATTAATAAAATTTATTCTCTAAGTTTAAAGATACTATCTATTATGCATGAGATATTATTTTTTTATAAATAGAGAGTCAAGAAAATGCTCTTTAAAGACGTTCCATTGGGCTTTCTATGCTTTATTTTTTGATTTTCATCTCAATGTCTAGATCACTAGACGAGCATGTCAACTTACACATTCTATGCAATTTTTTCTTACATAAATCGATCGCGAATGAATATTGTTACTGACTTTATTTGATGATTTTTATAGTTGAGGCATCAATTTTGATCTTTTTGTTTGAGTTGGATTGCCATGGCCAATTATGGCATTAGAAAACTCTTAGGGTCCATTTGATTTTAAGAATGGAATTTAGGTGGAAAAAAATGAATTATTTGATGATTTTTATAGTAGAGGCATCAATTTTGATCTTTTTGTTTGAGTTGGATTGCCATGGCCAACTATGGCATTCGAAAACTCTTAGGGTCCATTTGATTTTAAGAATGGAATTTGGGTGAAAAGAAAATGAATTATATAGAATTGAATTGCTTAGAACTTGCATTACTGAGAATTGTTAATTAATTATGTTTGATTGGTATAATTTTTCACTTGAAAAATATTGAAATTTTGAATTTTTTGGTATTCATTTGATTTTATTTTTCATGAAAATTGTTCATTAAAGGGATATAATTTATTACAATTGAGGATATAATTTGTTTTCATTGCAAAATAATAATAATAATAATAATAATAATAATAATAATAATAATAAAAACTAAAAAGCTGCTTAGAAAACAAGAAAATGTGGTAAACCAATAAAAGTTAGTAAACCAATTACCTGAAAATGTTTTCTGTCAAACACTCTAAAAAGTGGAAAATGGGAAAAAAATTTCAATCTTCCATGAAAAACTTGCCCTATCAAACAGGGCCTTAGAAGAGTTGACATTTTGTTGTGATTTTGCCATTATTAACAATAAAAAGTTCTTCAATAACACGGATTTTGCAAATTGGCCTTCTTGCACCAACGTACATTCAATGACATAATTAATCAACGCTGCTAGTAAGTTAAAATTAGTAAGGTCATACGGTTAGGTTAATACATATGTACAAAATGAGCAAGTGACTTCCAAAGAATCTCATATTAAGAGGTTGTTGACTTGTTGATAAAAGTTTTAGCAAATTTCGATAAAAAGTTAATGAAATATGTGATTAAAAATATGATAAAAGTTGTGGGTTCGATGAAATGTGTGATTAAAATTAATTGTTGACTTTAACCTTAATTTTGTAACGATTTTTGTAAGTTTTCTCAAACCAGCACTAAATTTAAAGGTTTTTTTTTTTTTTTACATGTTTTTTTAGTTAAATAATTCTTTATATTGGTTTGTAATTATATCGTAGGATGTGATAAAATTTCATTACCCCCTTACCCAGGAAGAATGACAAAAAATAGTTTTTTTTTTTTTTTTTTACATGTTTTTGTAGTTAAATAATTCTTTATATTGGTTTGTAATTATATCGTAGGATGTGATAAAATTTCATTACTCACTTACCAAGGAAGAATGACAAAAAATAGTTATTACTCCCTCCGTCCCAACTATATAGGCTGGGTTTCCGTTTGCTCTTGTCCCAAATATATAAGCTGGTTTTTTAATGTAGAATATTTTATTGTGTTACTTTACTAATATACTCTCATTAAATTTTCTTCACTTAATGTGCCAACTTCTTGAAATAATTCAAATAATCAAATACAAACATTTCCCATTTCTTGAAAACATGGAACAGTTCTCACTTCTTCTTCTTCTTTTTCAAATTCTTTATTAGTTCCAATAATAATTTAGTTTTACATACTGAAAATTAAATAGGGGTAAATTAAGAAATATCTTGACAAAAATTAATTTTCCAACGACATTAAAGAAACTTTCTTAATCCGTGTGAAAAACTAAACAAACCTAAATAATTGGGACGGAGGGAGTGTCATCTTTCGTCAGGGTCAAAATCGAAAATCTATTTAACCGGATTGGGTTGATACTTTTTTCTTTGGCAATTAATAAAGCCTAACTCCTAATATTAGATCTTGGGTTGCCTAAAATCTAGTTTTAGAGTTTGAGAATTTCGTAAGTTGAGAGTTTATTGAGATGTCATAATCTTCGTCGAGAGATTTTGGTCCTATAAAGTTTGTTTAAATAGATTAAATTAAGATTACACGCATGGATAAAAATAAGTTGAATGGATTGAAGGTTGAAAAAATAATGCATCTATAGGATATGCATTCAAAGATGCTTAAATAGTAAATATCTATAAACTCTAACAATACTCTTTGTTTCGACTCTTTCGTTTTATTTTAAAAAAAATATTTATTGATTCATTCTCGTCTTTTATTATTATTATTTTTTTACATATTTTTTGTATGTCAATGTCTAATAAATTCAATTATGATTTGAATATTCCTCATTTTGAAGTGCCTTTCGTAGCTTTTTTAAAGCACCGATTCTTTAAAATAGAGATCATCTTATATTTGGAGGTTATTTTGAAAATATTTTAATCGCTGACTTCCTAAAATAAAAATCATCTTGTATTTAAGAAGCTTGTTAAATTGAAAAAGTTTATTTTAACATAGTTGGTATGATGAATTTTTTTTCCCGATAATCGTGAATGTTCGGGTCAACTTACGCGCACATCGACTAATCCCATGAGACTTGAAGGAACTCGAACTTGTTACCATTGAGGAGCAAATCCATTTTCTGACAAATTAAGTTACCCCTCAAGGTTTGGTAAGATGAATTAAATGTGCCATTAATATCTATATGGTCTAGATTTTCACTCCATTTAAATATTTGGCTATGAATTTTTTTGTTTAAAAATTACTTTTTAAGTAAATTTATTGATAAGCAAAAAGTGTAAGTTTTAAAATAATCAATAATTTTCTTGTAAAAGTGTGAATTAAACTATTTTTTTTTTTTTTTTTTGACAATAGAGTAAAAGTTACTTTTAAAAGGTAATATTTTTATTTGGAAAAATGAAATTTTTCCTAACATCTGAAGGGTTCAAAACTCAATATGACATTTTTTTTATATATTAAAATTAAAACTTAAAACAAATTGTTCGTTTCTAATAAAATAAAAGCCACTTTGAAAAAGTAATATAGCGATGTAGTTCTCCTTTTATACAAAATATTATTTCAATAAGGAATAGAGTTTGGACCAACTAGACTACTATTATGACGACTACATACATGTCCATCTATATCTACAATGGATCTTCGTCCCCGTTTTAATAAGTGCGAGTAGAGAGGGTCCACCAAAATCCGTCCAATGAACCGTTAAACGAGAGCTAAGCACCTTAAGCTAAGAGCTAGTTTGATAAAGGATTTTTGAGAAATTTTGTTTAATAAAAAAAAAAATATAGAAAATAAGTGTGTGAGAGAAGTATCACTAGATAATCAAAATCAAACAAGTATTAAAAAAATATTATTTATTCATATAAAAAATAAAAAATAAAAAAACGTAATTTATCGTTGAAGCGACTTCTACAACCACGTTTGGTAGAAATTTAAATTTAAATTTTAATTTAAGTCAAAATCAATAAATAATTAATCATAAAATTCACAATTTTTTAACTACACTTTTTATTAACTTATATCAAAATCTATTAAAAATCGAATTCTAATCCGCAACAACTTGCTCTTGGATTTGTCAGTGTGAAGTGAGACAATTGGAAGTTGGAGGCAACTTGATACGTTCAAAAAGAAGCCTCCATTGGTGAAAATACACAAAACCGACCTTCAAATAAATAAGACCAACTTCCGAAAATTCTAACCTGAAAAGTAAAATTCCCTCGCCTTTCTTATTAACCTTCACTCTGCTAATTCTAGAGAAGAACTGAAGAAATTAAGGGATAATAATGTGTGGGATTTTCGCATATTTGAATTTTAATGTTAGTAGAGAGAGGCATTATATTTTAGAAGTTCTATTTAATGGCCTTAGGAGATTGGAGTACAGAGGCTATGATTCTGCAGGGATTTCTATTGATTCTTGTAATTGCTCGGGTTCTGATTTGAGTCGCCAAATTGTCCCTCCTCCTCTTGTGTTTCGTCAAGAAGGAAACATCGAGTCCCTCGTCAAATCTGTATACGATGGTAAATTGTGATCACAATTGCATTTTTTAAATTTTTTTGTTTACTTTGGTTTCTTTTATGCATTGATCTCGTTATTTATTCTTCTTTTCTCTTTCTGATATTTTTGTTTTTGGGTACCATGACGTTGGGTGTAAAACATTTTTTTTTCCTGATGGATTTTGGAGGACACTTGAAAAATGTGGGGTTTAATTCTGGGTTTCTTGATTTTAACCTTGAGTTTTTTCTCAACAGTCAAAGTTCTCTTTCTTTTTATATTTTTTTCTGGGTGTAAAATTGTTGATGTTATTTCGGGTTATTTATATTTTGCCATATTTGATCTGCACAAGATTATATACTTTTGTCTATGTTATGAAACGCTAATATCTTGTTAGTATGCTACCGTGAATGAGCAGCACTTATTTGAATTGTGCCAAAATGCTATCAAATTGAACTTTAATATGAAATACAAGGAAAGAGAATAGACTGGGAGATCATTTATTATCCCAGTGTTAGTAATAGCAGTTAGCACTTTGCTTTATTAGCTTGTAGTTATGCATTGGTTCTTATTTTCTTAGCGTTTAATTTCTCAAACATGTCAAGTTTCTTTGGCTACGAAGTTTGCATTCTAGTTCTAGGCAGGGGCGCAGCCAGCCCTTCAACGTAGGGGGGTCCCAGAGTTGAAGGGGTGGGGGCCCACGGGGGTTCGGGAAATTTTTTTTGACACCTTATTTGTTAAAATAAGAGAAGTTGGTACTTTGTGATGGA
>CAIGRQ010251155.1:0-10241 GCA_903798375.1 Fraxinus sp. D2006-0159 | reverse complement strand
AATATCCTAATATGCTGAAGTTCACTAGCCAAATTTTTGCAAGATTCTGGAGTATTGGAGACAGTGGCACAGACTGCCTCCGTGCGCAACGGAGGTACACCTCGTGCCTCTGTTGAGCATGGAGGCATGCCTCTGTTGCGCACGTAGGCAATTGAATGTAATACTACAATTATTTCTTATCTAAATTGTGTCTGCAACCGCAATTTCTTTCTCTTCTCCGAAAGAGAAAACCCAAATTCCAAATCATGACTTGTTGAAATGGAAGGAAATGTTTTTGAACATTGACCAACTGAAAAAGAAGGAATTTTGCTTTGCTTTCGAAACAAACTTCTTCTTCACTAATGCAAGAATTTCTTTATGAAGATTTACGAGAAAGAAAATATTTCCAAACATTTACCAAAAGGTAACTTGGCTTTAGCACTCTGGATAGAAGGATTCGTGACGTGATAACATGTCTTTTTTTTTTTTGATAACCATGGATGTCCGGGCCAGGTTGCACACACCTCGACTAATTTCACGAGGCACGTGATAACATGTTATTTCACTGCTTAATGAATCACGTGTGCTAACCATTTAATGATTGACGAGCTGTGGAGTAGTGGGTTGTGTTTGTGAAGGGGTTTGATTTAGAAATAATTTGATGCATTTAAAGTGTTTGCTAAAATGATTAAGTGGAAAATTAGTGTATAATTAGGCTAAAATAACTAAGTGGAAAATTAGTGTATAGTAAAAAATCTTAAGCCTTTACCCAAAAAAAAAAAAAAAAAATTCCTCCATGCTGCGAGCATGGGAATTTTTTTTTCTTTTTTTAAGGTGAGAATGTTTAAAGCTTAAATTAGTGCTATGTATGATAAATGTACTAGATTCTATCGAATGGACGTTATTGTTGTTAATTAATTCCGAAAAAAAATAATCATTCATGCTTTATCATTATCATACGAAGAAACCATCGACGAAGAATTTTAAAATATAATCATCACTATTTTGTAGACGAATAATCACTAACGTGCAACACACGTTTTACTCACTGGTAAATAAGAAAAATGTTAAACATAACGTCTACTTTATACCAAATACGTACCATGTGTAGAAGATTAATATGATTCCGATCTTTCTCATTTAACTAAGATTTTGTGTTTTTTTGCATAGAATCCGAGTCCAAATCTGTTGTCTAGCAAAAATTAGGCAACTGATCTTGACTCAATCTATTCTTATTTTCTTAGCTTCAGTAATCTAGTGGTATGCATTTCATGTTCAAAACTTTTATTTTTCAAACAAATCAAGAGAAATTTCTTAAAATCAATCTTGGTAAAAAGAGATAGAGAACTTATGTAAACTAGAGTGAAGTCACACGTCGGACACCAATCCTTGTTTTGAAGGTCGTTCTTAAAATCAATTTCTTAAAATCATTCTTGGGATGGGACACACGTCGGACACCAATCCTTGTTTTGAAGATCGTTCTTAAAATCAATTTCTTAAAATCATTCTTGGGATGGGACACACGTTGGACACCAATCCTGTTTTAGAGAGAGAGAGAGAGAGAGAGAGAGAGAGAAGGGGGGTTATTTTATTTTTTATAAGGTATATTTAGTGAGAGTTGCATTTCTTTTTTATTTTCTATTCTTGAACTTGCATTTCATCGATGTTATTAAGGTATACCAGCATCAAATAACATGAAGAATTACCGCATGGTAAAGTTAGTATGTAAAATTTTACTCTTGGATCAGTGTTAGTTAATAAAATATTTTGACGCACGGATTAAATAATTTTAGTGCAAACTTATTTTGTTTTGTTAATTTCCAATTTCTAAGTTTGTAACATTCTTTAATTAATGACATACAAATTAATTCCAAAATGAAAATTGGGTTGGATTTCTCTAATAGTTTCGGTTTGGGATTCATTTTATTTTGTTAAATTTTACTTTTCAAAAAATGAATGATTGATAAGTGTAACATATGGGAAGTGACAGTGCAATCTTAACTGGAAAAGTTGGCATGGCTATCGAAAATGAGTTATTATCAAATGCCTAAAAATAAAGGTAATAAACATTATTACTTTGTCTATATTGACAAGTGAAAGGAGAATTGTGAATTAGATGGGACTACATGATTTAAAATAAGAAATATGCACTATGTGTAGAACATTTATGATTCCAATCTTTCTTACTTCACTAAGATTTTGTGTTTTTTGTATAGAGTCCAAGTCCAGATTTGTGGTCTAGCAAAAATGTGACAGTGGATCTGGACTCAATCTATTCTTATTTTCTTAGCTTCACTAATTTGGCGGTACGCATTCCATGTTCAACATACATGCTTCATTTGGTATATAGCTAGAGATGAAGTTAGGAACTAGATTTAATGTGATCAGGAATTAACTTTAGAATTTTTATTTTTCAAACAAATCATATGGAATTTCTTAAAATCAATCTTAGTTGAAGAGAGAGAGAGAGAGAGAGAGAGCGACGTCGTCGTTCTAGAGATGGGACACATGTCGGACACCAATTCTTGCTTTGAATGGCGAGAGAAAAAGGGTAAGAGTGAAAACAAATTAGAGAGCAAAGAAAGCGGTGAGAGGAGAAGGGGAGTTAATTTATTTCTCATAAGGTATATGTAGTGAAAGTCTCATTTCATCATTATATTTCTTGCTCGAACTCGTATTTCATCGATGTTATTGATGTATAGCAGCATCGTATAATATGAAGAATTATAGCTGGGTAAAGTTAGTATGTAAAATTGTACTTTGTATTTGTGCTAGTTAATTTGACACACGGATTAAAAAAATTCGGAGCAAAATAATTTTATTTTGTTGATTTCTAATTTATAAGTTTGTAACATTCTTTAATTAATTACAGACAAAATGAAAATTGGGTTGGATTTCTCTATATCTTGGAAGTAGGAAGGAAGGTTACAAAAGTGAAAAGAAATAAATGAATGCATTTTTTCATATTCATTCTCGAATGACTTATTGATTATACGTTAATGTAACTTTCATTTGGGTTTCATTTTATTTTGTAAATTTTACTTTTAAAAACATGAATGGTTGATAAGTGCAACAATTCTAAGTGTAACACATAGGAAGTGATAGTGCAACCTCAGTGCAATCTTAGCACAAAAGTTGTGAATTAGATGAGATTACATCATTTTAAATAAATAAAAAAATGTTAAAATAATGTCTATTTTATACCAAATATGCACTATGCATAGAAGATTATGATTCCGATCTTTCTTACTTAACTAAGATTTGTTTTTGTATAGAGTCCGAGTCCAAATATGTTGTCTAGCAAAAATGGGACAACTAATCTGGACTCAATCGATTCTTGTTTTCTTAGCTTTAGTAATCTAGCGGTACGCATTCCATGTTCAAGATACATGCATCATTTGCTATATAACTAGAGATGAAGTTAGGAACTAATGTTATAAGGAATTAACTTTAGCATTTTTATTTTTCAAACAAATCAAGTGGAATTTCTTAAAATCAATCTTGGGTGAAAAGCGAGGAGAGAACTTACAGAAACTAGAGCGAAATCACGGTTCTTGGGATGGGACACATGTCGGACACCAATTCTTGCTTCGAATGGCGAGAGAGAGCATGAATGAGAACAAACTAGAGAGTAAAGAAAGCGGTGAGAGTAGAGAAGGAAAGTTATTTTATTTCTTATAAGGTATATTAAGTAAAAGTCGCATTTCATCGATGTTACTAAGGTATAACAGCATATAAAAGTTAAAATGGTAACTACATTTTTTATAATCAAATAATTAAAATTAAAAACATATTTCCACCTTTATCTTCTCCATCCACCCACACAAATCCACCCCCAATCGCGCTACTCCTATCGAAGGCCATGACAATATTTTTGACAGGATGACGTGGATTTCTTTAAATTAAAACAAAAAAAAAAAGAACCATAAAATGAAAACCCAAAACGACTAACCCATTTCTCACACATTTTCTCCCCAAAACGTTTACCCTAGAAAGAAGCCGTCGTATCGCCGACCGACCGTCCTCAAAACCTCCGACTTGCGCCGCCCCGTCGAAGAAGAAATGAACCCCAACCTTTTTATCCCTAAAACAGAGAACGGGTTTTGAAAACATCACGTGGAGAAGGGTCCGAATTTGTAGATCTACAAACAATTTGTGAGCTGAAAACTCCCGGCCACCGTGAAGTCTAAGTCTCCGACGCGTCCCTTGAGAGTAAGCAAATTAGTTATGTTGCTCTATTTTTTTATGCCTGCAATTTTGTAGTATTTGAGGATTATACTTGGTGAGAAATATACGAACATCATTGGGGTGTTACTAGCTCGAACGAGAGTTTCTATACGTATTTTGGGTTTTTCATTGCTGCAAACTAATTTCAGCACAGTATATTACTTTGTATTTTTGGGTATTTTGTTGCTATAATCTAATGTTAGCTATCTAATCTGGTTTGTGGTTTTGGTGTTTAAGTCGCTGGCATCTAAATTGGTGAGAGTGATGAATTTCAGCTATGTTAGCCATCTTAACTTGTTGGCATCTAATGTTTAGCTTCGTATTTTTTGGGTATTTTGTTGCTATAATATAATTTTAGCTATGTAGTTTGCTTTGTGGTTTTGGTGGTTAACTTAGTGGCATCGAAATTGGTGAGAATGATAGGAATTTCAGCTTAGTTTATGTAAGAATGGATTTCAAAAGTGTTTTGAGGTCGAAAACCCGACTGCTAATAAAGGGAGATTATTCAAATGTTGCAGTAATAAATGCGGTTATTGGGATTGGGTTGAAGAAGTACAGTCAAGCGGTGAATCCAATAACGCTAGCTCGACTTCAATCACAGTCGCGATCAAGGAAGCAGTCGAAGATATGTCTCGAAGGTTCGAATCTCAGGCTCGACTAACTGAAGAAGCAGACATCAAAATATCTTTGAATGTGACGATCCGCATGGGCAAAGAAAGAACGGAAGGGGTTGCAAAAGGAAAGGGGCTGATTTGATTTCTAGCTAATTCATTGAACGTGTTATGTACTAAATTATCTAATGGTTTTATTTTACGTTTCTTCATGTCATCGAAGTATGTAGTTGGTAGGGGATTATGGACGAAAACAATGTAGCTTTATCATTTTCTTATTGCTAATGTCAGTTTGTTGTTTATATTGATTCCATTTGATAAGTTTTTTCGACAAAGAATTTAGGGTTGGAACATATTCTTCCACACCCTAGCAGGCTGATCCAAATACAGTGTTAACAAACGAATCGAGGGCACAGAGTGAAAAATGACAACCATTAACAGAACATGAATTACATGAAAATGAATTCATTGTTATCACTTGTAATAGATAATGTTTAATACACGTCAATGGCTAATAAATTTGTTTTCCAGACTTTTAAAGTTAGCACAATGATACAATGGAGCCTTCCAAATGATGGTCCATTTGCCGTGACTGCACCTCAAATTGCAAAAATTGAAAAGTTTACAATGCTACCCATTGAGAAGCAGAGAAGCCCCAGCCACCCACAAAAGCTTGCATGGTTTAGGCTGCAAGTTTACCATAAGATATCAAGTTTAATGAAATAACTAGCAAATATCAACAAATCTTCAAATCATTTTATGTAATTATCTTTGTAAAAGTTTGCCACAACAGTGATGTGTAATACCTAGCAACAAGTTAAACCTCAAAATGGTATTGGAAGCTTGGATTTGCAAAATCATCCGGCGTTACTCAAAAAAATGTTGATCAAGGAGCCAAAAGATGCTACTTCATATGGCATTAGTCAAAATAGAAGAACTAAATGCAGTAAAAGCTATGGATGATCCAGCATGGTTTTTGCCTACATGTAGACAAGAAATAATAATGATAATGCAAGAAAGGACATGAAATTTTTTCCTACTAAATAGTTCATTTTTGTTTTTGGACAGGATCTAAATTGAACATATGCCAACACATGATTAGTCCAACCAAAAAAAGGAAAGGAAAGTAAGCTAAAACAAGTTAGATTTACCTACTACCTCCATCAAACATTAAGAACTTGTGCCGCCTCGATCAGGCAAATGTGGATAGTAGAACAGAAAGGCATGACCTAGAATATAAATTGAACTTTCATCAGTGTACATATGAAACTATCAAAATGAATTTACGAATATGTAATGAATGTGAAGCAACCTTGCAAATTGTATATGACATTTGTTGACGACGAATTCATCAAATTGGAAGATTGTAAGTGTTGAGGGTATGATAACAATGTCGGTATGCCATATTGTGGTAAGGGGAATGGCGTCTGAAGCAATAACTATGATAAAGTGACGTGTGGATACATGGAATATTGTTGTTCTAAATTTATTGGCTAAGGTTCAAGTTCGCATGCACGCATATTACTATCCTTTGATGTCGGTCTCTTTTGTTTTCGAGAGGTCAAACTTGCATGCATGTCCATCATACGAAATGAGAATTTGCCTGAACAATAATTTTCAATTTATAGTACGTAGTTTCAATATACGTGTACCTTCTTTGAAGTCGACTCCAAAGGTCCTTTTTGTCGAAGTTTTGTTGGCGCGCCTTTTCTTTGGGACGATGTCGGATCCATTACAATCTGGCTCGTAGTATTTTACGAATCATTACACATAGCAACCAAGTGATGACAATGATGTGAAATGCTTTTACTTCCACAATTTGACTTCGTCAACGATAGCTCCTTAGATTGTAGTACAATTAATTCCATTATTGCATAAGTTTGGACTTCCTCCTCTGCAGCAAGGTTCACTACCATAGCAAAAGCCTGACACATGCTGTCGTATCTCAATTGTCCAGGAAAACTAACCAATCCATTATAGTTGACTGTGGCCCTGGAATGTGCTCTACTAACATCTCTTCTCCAACGTCTCAAAATGTACCGTTCCGGAAGTAATGTTATGTTATTACGGATCAACACATTGATGGCATGCCTACATAGTATTCCTCTAAACTTGAACAAGTGGCAACTGCAACTAATTTCGCAGCGCTCTCTTCGAAATGTAACATTGAACGATTTTTTCTTTCGACGATGTCCATCATATACAACATCCTCCCGTACATCGTACGTCATCCCTAAAGGTCCTTCTGAAGAAGATATGAGATCACAATAAACCTTTCCCGTGAACTGTGCTTAAACTTCTCTAAATTTTGTAATGGTGTATACCGACTGAAACTGCTTCTCCATGCCATAAGTTGTTGCACACGATATGATTTGGGAAAATGATCTAAAATTAGCCTGGAACTCCTTCTCAACCTTATTTCGTAGTACCCGTTCATACTGTTCAACGAATTGTTTCAAAGATGTCTTCGAATGAACGTATCCGTCGAAAAATACATTCATACTTTCACTTCTTTCCGTTGTCGACATCCCTGCCCAAAAAGTTATTTTCAAAAAACAAGAGACCCAACGTCCTCTATTCTCATAGAGGTCGGACAACAAAGTGTTATCTTGCAATCTATATGACTCGATCATCGTTATCCAACCTCCTTCAAATTCTGCAATAGTCTGTAAATCATAAACCAGTCCGTAAATAGTCAAAAATATAGAACTATTATCCTCGTGATAGCCAAACTTCTCAGATAACTTCTTAAATATATGCCACAAACACCATATGTGCTTCGTATTTGGAAATACGATCTGAATTGCATTTTGCATCGCCCAATCTTGATCACTAATTATTTCATGTGGAGCTTACCTATACATGCACTGCAGCCATTCTGTGAACAGCCACACAAAAGAGTTTGTGTTCTCGTTCAACACCAAACTACAACCAAGCAGTGTTGATTGTCCGTGATGATTTACACTAACAAAAGGGGCATGTCATACTTATTGGTCAGGTAGGTAGTATCAAATGTAACAACATTCCCAAACTCCTTGAATGCTTATCTAGACCGATTGTCTGCCCAAAATACATTCCTTAGACGCGAATCATCATCCAAATCCATGATAAAGTAAAAACCCGGACATGTTGACTGCATTTTCGAAAAGTAGGATTGTATTGCTGCCGCGTCTCCTGCTCCAAGTCGTAATCACCTAACTTGTTCAATATAGTTTCGACAATCATTTGCGATACAAGTCATATTCTCATAACCACCTGCTTCCCTCACTGTCGAGTTGAAGGATTTGTACAACGAAATGCCTGCTAGATCATTCACTTCAAGCTTCCTCTTCACCTGCGCACTCAATTCTCGATTGCAACAGTATAGCCTAGACTTTGTTGGACTTGTTCTATGATTGTGCTCTAGATGGACTGTGTTGATTCTCCAGGAACCATGAATATTTGAAGATGCAGATATCCTAACTCTACAACCCATCTGAATTGTTGGGTGCGGCTTGAAAAAGCCGCTTATCGTAGAACTTCTTTTGTCTTCCCGATTGCATGTCAACTTCAGATATTTTAAAACTCCATCTTCATCCTTCTTTGAATTCCGTTTCCTAACTGGAAAACCAACGGCATGGGCGTATTTTTTTTGTAGAAATCCCACATTTCGTTTTCATCCTTGAACATCATTCCTACCTCGGGCACAATACTACAATCTCCTTATACAATCTCAGCTTCTACTTGGTTCATATTATCTTCAATATTATCATTGTCTGAATCCACCAAAATGTCATCATCCACTTCATCCATGCTTTGTTCAACTCTGAAAATTACAAGCATTCTAGTTCTGCAATACAAATACACACTAATAGAAAGTATTAATTTCGATGTAGATGAATGAATTTGTTTACACGTCTATCATTTGCAGAATGAGTCAATTAAATATATCAAATTCGACATGTACAAAATAATGGAAACAAATCGGGGCTAATTATCAACCCATAGAGAATTTGCAAAAGTGAATGAACTATGACATGAACATAGAAATTTAACTGTTCTTCAGCTAATGTGTAAAATGAGATGAAATCAAGACAAAACGTGGTAGCTATGCTATGTTTTTTAGCCTTTTTTTTTTTAACTTTTTTCCTGAACAATGTGTGAACTTCATCTCCAGAGTTTGATTTTTATTCCAGACGACCCCAAATTTTGTCCTCAAGTATCCGTAAGTCCACTATCATCGATTAAACAGTTAAGGCAAGTCATTTAACTATTTAAAAAGACTACAAATCCTACAATTCTGCAATCGATGCACAACCCATATCATACAAATTTCAAGAAATTCGAACAATTTATTCAACCACAAAAATGAGAACAATGTACTACACCTGTGTAATGGGTCAGGTTATAAACGAAGCTCGAAGCTAAACTGAAAGCTGATGGACGTGAGCTGAAAGAAGACAGACCTTCACGTTCAATGGAAGATCGAGACGGGTTTTGACAAAGCTGGGCTAACTGAATATGGCCGTTTACAGATTTGGGCGGATGACAGAACCCTTCAAAATATGGGTTCCAAACGCGATTGGATGCTCAAATAGAATATGTAAACTTCATTTTTCGCCAGTTACACAAGCTGAGGGTTTAGATGTTGAAAAATCAAATTACGGGAGTGTTAACTTTTTGGATGCGGGAGTGTTGAATTTGGGGATGTTGGGAATTAAAAAATCAGCTCACGTGAATTTTGGGACAAGCATGTGGGTCCCTTCAAAGAGAAGAAATTATTTTTTTATCCCACTTTCGGTTCTCTCTCCATTTCCTGCGCACAGCCATCGCCAGATCAACTATTTCAAAATTTGGTCAGACTCATTGTCAAGCATTTATGTACAACCAGCTTAATTGAATCCACCCCACCATATCCCAAATCTGCAAACCCCAATTTCTAATTATTGATTATGTTGCAATCAAAAACCCATAATTTCCCTTCAATTTTCCATGACTCGATTTTGCCTCCAGTACAGGTGCTATGCATTTGCCAAATTATGTAGATGGCAAGGGGGGATTCAATCGCGACCTACAATCTGCCACAAAATTGAAGTGCTCCACCTCATCATCCGCCACCACCTCCCTAGATTTTGTAGCTGATTTTGCTAAACAAATCCACACAAGGACACATACGACCGTGAAAGAGGATACGTGGGTTACTAATTTCCACTCGGACAAAACTAGTTTTTGTAGGTTTTGGACACCTTATTCCTTGAGGACAAATGTTGCCCGGAATTTATTGGTTGGTGGGTTTACGAGTGAAGGCTTCAAAGTGTCACAAGTCTTCAATATTAGGTCCCAATATACTGAATCCAGTCCTTAAGATCTTGAACATTTGTTCTGTTAAATAATGCCAGAGAATAGTTGATGTTATCCAAACAAGGTCTCAAACGGGTGAAGAAT
>CAIGRQ010251151.1:0-11014 GCA_903798375.1 Fraxinus sp. D2006-0159 | reverse complement strand
CCACTCTATTCATTTGACATCGGTTGATACTGAATCAATAGTCCTTCAAGAGAAAACACAGAAGCAGTAGCAAGAATTTTTAGATATGCGTGCCAGACTTTTTCAATTTCAAGCACTAATGTATAAGTTCGTATCAAGTCAAGTTGGCATGTCTCCACATCAATCTGAACCAACAACATATTCAGCTTTACACCGCCTGCTAATAATATATAAATTATTATTTGTTTATTTATTTGCTTTAAGTATTGAGATATCTATGTTTCTTTGTGGATTGGTTTGACATAGTAGTTCTTTTTTGTAAGTTGTTATGTGAATGAAAGTTTAATTATCTAATGACTTTTTATTTTAATTTTTCTGGATTAAACTTTTTTTTCTAAAAAATTTATAAAGCTATTATTATAAAATTTTCCCTCTAAAAATAATTAAAAAAATTTTAAAAAATTGTATTATATATTAAAATTTAGCCAGACGAAAAAAAAACTCTTGTTACAAAAAAGTAACGTTGCGAAAGAAGTTAAAACAACAAGCAAAGAGTGTTACAAAATATAATAAAATGAACGGAAGGGGTACGTCATAAAAACTTTACAACAATGTACATTTGAGGGCTTTTGCAGCGTGCATTACACGTTGTCGTATCCTTCTAATCTATGACAACATTAGAGCCTACTATATACAGGTGAGCATTGTAAAAAATCTATTGCAACACATTTTGTCCGTTGCAAAAAAAATTGTTTTTCTTGTAGCAATTATTTTCTCCAACTATATAATCTCTAACAACAAATATTTTTTATTGGAAAAAGTAAACCTTATTGTATCACAAGCATTTTATTGCAAGAAATAAAAGTTTGTCGCCATAAATTTCCTTTCAAAAATATTTTGGCACCTTGCTTCCCTCATATTTTGGCGACATTATTTATTATTTGTCGTTACTTCTCACATTTCACAACAAATTTTTACGTCGCCTTATATTTTTTGGTACTTATTTTTTTTTTCATAACAATCTTCGTGACAAACTTTAAGAATATGTAGTGTTAAGTTACTTATTGGGACAACGTTTTGTATGTCGGGAAAAATGTTGTCGCGAAATCACGATTTTGTTGTAGTGAAGCGAGGTAAAATAGAGTGATGAAAGAATATTTCACCAATCTCCATCCCATTTTGTTGAGGATATACTTGCCAAACTTCTGCTAGATAAGCTAAAAATGCCCTAGCTCATCCTATGATGGAGAATGAGACCTAGTCTATCACCTCAATAAGTTTACCTTGTGGATAGAATTACAAGGAGTCAATTATGTGCAGGGCTTTCCCTTTAATATTATGGGACAAATCTCAAACATGGTTTAGGAAGCTATCCTAGAAGTCAATCAAAACCTGGACCGACCTAGTTATAACACGGGGTTCTAGGGTTAGGACCACGCCCAAAGAATGTTGAAGAGCATAAAATAAGGATTGATTCAGTAGTTAAAAAGCTATTTTAGAAAGTTCAACAAGCAAATCATTGTAGTAAAGAAATTCTTAGACGATGCTACCCTTTATAAGACTGAGACCTAGATTGAGGTTTTGGCAGTCTGTATACGGAGATGGGCCCAGAACTTACCATGGATTTCTGTACAAAGCTAAAACGTACATATGGACAGAAAAAGTAACATTGCATTAAGAGGATGAAAGATGGAGATCAGTAATAAAGCTCAACCAAATGATAAGGGTCGAATAAGAGACTCATGCTAGAAAGGTGGAAAGAAAGAAAGGAGGTCGAACAACCTTGCCCATGTCCAAAGAGATTCTAGGAATACCATCCCATAAATACTACCTTAGAGATAGTCTTTATGTAAGTAGTTAAAAAGGAACTTGATAGGAATTTTTGGTACCTCAGGTCAACATGAAAAACATCTGTTGTGATTCTCCGATCACGAAAAGAGATGATAAAAGAGGAAAAACAATTCTATTTCTATCATGAATAGAGTTTACAATGGAGTTTTACAAACTCTCAACAAAACCTCATAAATCTCTTTCTAATCTCTCTCTCTTTTTCTATCTTTTCCATGGTTCATTCTCTATAAATGCATCCCCTATTTATAAGAAACTATTGTAGCCTAATGGACAAGCCTTTCTCATTAAGTAAGAGAGTTTCAATTCAAGTTTTCTTCATACATGGAGAAATCTTCCTCATTAAGTAAAAGAGTTTCAAGTCAAGTTTTCTTCTTGCATGGAGAAGCCTTCCTCATTAAGTAAGAGAGTTTCAATAATTGCAGCTTGTATTGCAACTGGACATATCAATTCTCTCCCTACAGTCACATCCAAATCAATTGTTATTTGACGACCATTCCAGCTATGTCTCTGCACAACTCTAGCTTCTCCATTGGAACCACCTTTGTTGACATATCCCCTGGATTCTCATGTGTGTGAATCTTCACTAATCATAGCAGTTGTTGATCCATCACATCTCTTATCCAATGATAGTGAATGTCGATGTGCTTTATACGAGAATGATACATTGAGTTCGTACTCAAGTTAAGAGTACTCTGACTGTCACAATGTACTTTGTAATCTTTCTGCTTGATCCCTAGTTCTTGGAGAAATTACTTTAACCACAACATTTCTTTACCAGCTTCTGTCGCTGCAATATATGCTGCTTTTGTTGTGGATAAAGTAATATACTTTTGTAGTCTTGACTTCCATGAAATAGCTCCCCATGCAAAAGTGTACATAAATCCTAAAGTAGATTTTCTATTATCAAGATCTCCAGCCATATCTGAATCTGTATAACCTTCCG
This sequence comes from Fraxinus sp. D2006-0159, assembly GCA_903798375.1. NCBI lineage: Eukaryota > Viridiplantae > Streptophyta > Magnoliopsida > Lamiales > Oleaceae > Fraxinus > Fraxinus sp. D2006-0159. Next base: position 8,241 of record CAIGRQ010251151.1, on the reverse strand, counting down.
AGATTGGATCAGTTCCTCCATAACAAAGATATATCTTTGATGTACCCTTAAGATACCTAAGAATCCACTTGACTGTCTCCCAATGTTCCTTTCCAGGATTAGAGAGATAATGACTTACCATGCTCACTACATGAGTAATATCTGGTCTTGTACATACCATGGCATACATCGGGCTTCCGACTGCTAAAGAATAAGGTACCAATGACATCTCCTCTATCTATTTCTTAGATAAGGGGCATGAGTTCTTGCTCAACTTGAAGTGATTGACCAGTGGAATGATGACATGTTTGGCATCATGCATGTTGAATCTCTTGATCATTCGTTCAATATACTTCTCCTAAGATAGCCACAACCTCTTATTCTTCCTATCTCGAGTTATGTGCATTCCTAAAATCTATTGAGCTGGGCCAAAGTCCTTTATGTCGAAAGACTTAGAGAGTTCCTCCTTCGGCTGACTAATTTTTGTTGCATCTTGTCCAACGATCAACATGTTATCTACATACAATAGAAGAGCAACGAAATTGCCATCCGAAAATCATTGAATATAAACACACTGATCTGTAGTTGTTCTTTTATAACCTTAACTCACCATGAATGAGTCACATTTTTTGTACCACTACCTTGGTGCTTGCTTAAGACCATACAAACTCTTCTTTAACATGGAAACAAAGTTTTCTTTTCCTGAAACTTCAAAGCCTTTTAGCCGTTCCATATAAATTTCTTTACATAAATCACCATGAAGAAATGTTGTCTTAACATCCATCTATTCTAGATCTAAATCTAAACTGACTACTAATCCAAAGATAACTCAAATTGAGGCCATCTTTACAACAGGTGAAAAAACTTCATCAAAGTCAATTCCCTTTTTTCTGCAGAAATCCTTTGACTACTAAATGAGCTTTATGTTTTACCGCCTTTCCACTACCATCTTTCTTGAGCTTGAAAATCCATTTATTCCTTAGTACCTTCTTTTCCTTTAAAAGATCAACCAACTCATATGTTTGGTTCTTCTGTAGTGACTCCATCGTATCCTGAATTGCTTGTATCCACTTGTCTTTGTCCACATGAGTTTGTGCTTGCTGAAAGGTCTCCGGCTCTCCTTCATCAGTGGGCAGAATGTATTCAAACTTTGAATATCTCGTTGATGGAATCCCTTATCATTCAGATCTTCGTAGTTGTGGATTGATGGCTTCAAGAGGTATACCATCATCTTGATGTGATGGTCCTGCAGTTTCTAGTGGAGAGGATTGTGACTCCCCCTGATTAATATCCTTTTTTCCCCTCTTCTATTTTTGGCATTTTCTCATGTACTCTATCATTATCTGTGGTGAATTGTGATGGTGTTAGGTCTGGAACAATATTTTGGACACTGAATTTAGGATTAGGAAACATTGTGGGATTTTAGATGTCTTCTAATATTTTGTCTTTATGGAACACTAAGTCCCTGCATCTGATGACCTTTTTTGTCTTTGAGTCCCATAATCTGTATCTAAATTCCTCATCTCCATAGGCTTAACAACCTAGAACTCTCAGGGGAGAGTATAAAGGATTCTTACCAGTCCATACTTTCTCCAAAATCTCAAAATTTAATGGTACTGACGGTGACCTGTTGATCAGGTAGCAGGCGACTCGCACAGCCTCTTTCCAGAATAGCTTTGGCATCTTGGCCATATTGAGCATGCTTTTGACCTTTTCCATGATTGTCCGATTCATCCTTTTTGCTACTCCATTATGTTGTGGGGTACATGAGACCGTCTTCTCATGTCGAATACCGTATCTTCTACAGTAGGCATCAAACTCTTTAGAACTGTACTCACCTCCATTGTTAGAGGGAAGATACTTCAGCTTCTTTCCTATTTCACGCTCTACCATGGCATGGAACAATTTGAAGTAATCCAATGCTTGGTCCTTTGTCTTCAGAAAGTATACCCATACTTTTCGAGAAGCATCATCAATAAAAGTTAGAAAGTACTTATTACCGCCTAGTGATTCAACCTCCAAGGGACCACAAACATTAGAGTGTACCAGACTGAGCAACTCTGACTATCTCGTTGAAGAAAAATTGAAAAAGACTCTATATTACTTACCAAATAGACAGGGATCTAGCACATCTTCCTTGGCAATAGTGAATAGCTCTTTTTTTGTCAAAGTAGACAACCCCTTGTCACTCATGTGATCGAATCTCTGGTACCACAAATTTTGAGAAGCCTCACGTTCCACTATGTTGAAACTATCTGCATACATTTTCACTTGAGTCTTGTATAAAGTGCCACAGATATGTCCTCGAGCATAAACCATAGAGCCTTTCATCAATTTCCATATGTCATTGCTAAAGTGATTAACATAGCCCCGTTTATCAAGGATTATCCCCGAAAATAGATTAAGTCGAAGATCTGGAACATGTCGGACATCCTTTAGGGTTATTTTACACTCGATATTCGTTTGTATCTGAACATCACCAATTTCCATGTCTCAGAAGATCTGGTGTTTCCCATCTTCACTGCACCAAAGTCTCCAACTTTGTATGTATTGAAGAAATCTCTATGTAGAGTGGCATGGTAAGATGCTGCAGTATCTATCATCCACTCAATATCTTGGTTTAAGATGTGAAGACATGTCTCATCATGGATGGAACAGATAGCCACCTCCCCATAAATAGTGATTAGTATTTTTCCTTCTTTATTGTTTGGCTGTGAATTGTTCTGGCCTTGCTCTCCTAGCATTTTTCGAAGGTTCTTCGTCAAGTGGCCCTCCATACCATAATAGTAGCACTTGTAGGTAGTCTTCATTCCATCTGTGGATCTACCTCTACTTTTGCCTCTATCTCTCTCCCTACCTTGAATGCCTACTTGATGTCTTCCTCGATTCTCTGTGACAAAGGCATGTGACTGATCTGTGTCGACGTCCTTTCTCCTGGCCTCTTCATTAAAGAGGGCATCCTTGACCATAGACATGGTAAGTTTGCTATTAGGGGCTGAGTTACTGAGAGATACTACTAGTGTCTCCCAACTGTCAGGAAGAGAACCTAAAAGTAGTAAGGTTTGCATTTAATCTCCGAGCAACATCTCTACAGACGACAATTAGTTTACCAAGCTCTAACACTGGTGTGCTCAACAACTAAAGTTCTACATTTCAACTTCAGATTCACCAAAAACCTCATCAATAGGGCTTTGTTCCGAGCGGTCTTGGCATGGTACATGTCCTCCAGATCTTCTAGAGGGCATATGCATCTGTCTCTTGTGCCACATGGTGAAAGAAACTATGATAAATCCATTCTCGAATTTAACCGATAGTTTTTCTATTTAGCTTCTTCCATTTTGCCTTCTTGGTAGGATCGGGATTCACACCTTTGGCTTCCAGGGGTCGTACAAATATTTACAACTGAGTAGGTTTTCCATCTGAGGCCTCCACAGTGTGTAATTGGTGAGAGTGAGCTTGATTATAGCTCCCGATGAAGATTCCTCTATTGTCATCTTGACTTCGCAAAGGTTTGATCAAAAAATCGGAGTTGTATCAAAACTACATGGGCCAATTGATAAACCTTGCTCTGATACCACTTTTTGTGATTCTCCGATCATGAAAAGAGAAGATAAAAGAGGAAAAACAATTCTATTTCTATCGTGAATAGTATTTACAATGGATTTTTACAAACTCTCAACAAAATAAATCTCTTTCTAATCTCTTTTTTTTTCTATCTTTTCCACGGTTCATTTTCTACAAATGCATCCCCAATTTATAAGAAAATATTGTCGCCTAATGGACAAGCCTTCCTCATAAAGTAAGAGAGTTTCAATTCAAGTGTTCTTTTTGCACGGAGACTAGTGTGCATTTTGGTTCTCGAATGGATCATCGTAAGTAGGTTAGGAGGCTCGAGTTTGGTAACACTTCGAGACATGTCGGTGCCAACCAACATTGAGTTAAGGCGAGATTTTGAGTAGTTCAGATTTTTAGTAAAGGACTCCCGTTGAGTTTTACAAGACCAAAGCAATGCTCTAGTCATTGCCATGCCGATTGCCAAAATTAACGTCTACATAATACTTTTGGATAACGGGGTTCTCCTAACGTGCTATATTCTAAAACTTCTGAGCTAATGGAAATCTCGAAAAAGTACTTGCTGCCTTTTCTAGGTTACTATGGGGCTTTACAAGTGATCCAGTTGACAGAACCCAACCTCAGTTCATTAGATCCTAGAATAAAGATCGATGATAAAAGAGCCGAACCTATGGAAAAATTGGATAAATTTTAGGTCAGCTCGGATCAATCCGCAAAAGAACTTAAAGTTGGGCACGGGCTACAAAAGCCACTACAACCCCAACCAATGGAGTTCCTCTAATAGAACATGGATGTGTTCGCCTGTAGTTCATAAGGATATGAAAGGGATCGACACAAAGATCTCATGTCATAGGCTAAATGTCGACCCCTCAGCTCGACCAAAATAATAAAGACGACGACCACTCAATCCAAAGAGAAACTACTCAATAAAAAATTCGTTAGAGAAGTGATCTATCCTAATTGGATCTCCAATTCGATATTAGTCAAGAAGAATAATGGAGATTGGGAGGTCTATGTAGATTTTACCATCTCAACAAAACCTGCCCTAAGGATAACTTTCCTCTCCCAAGAATAGATTAGATGGTTGATGTCAGAGTCGAACACAAGTTGCTCATCTTCATGGGTGCCTACTTGGAATACACGAGATATTGATGTACACGCTTAACCAATAACAGACCTTGTTCATAATCGAATGAGGTCTTTACTGTTATAAGATGATGCAGTTCAGTCTAAAAATGTCAAAGCAACAGAACAACTCCTTGTCAACGCCATGTTCAAGAAGTAGATCGACAAAACCTTGGAAGTCTACATTGGCGACATGCTGATTAAAAGTACGGTTACCAAGGACCACATACAATATTTATCAAAAATGTTTGAAATAGGAAGTATAAATGAAACTCAGTCCACTCAAATGTGTCTTTAGGGTAGGCTCTAACAAATACTTCGGCTACATGGGAAACCGGTGTGGAATAGAAGCAATTTTGAGAAAATACGATCTGTCGTTGAAATGAAGGTGCCTATCAGCTTTTTTGTCTTGAAATCAACAGACCGATGTAAAACTTTCTTTGATATACTATGAGGAGGAAAAAAGTTCAAATGGATGCCAGAATACCAAGAAGCTTTTGAAGAACTCAAAAAATAGCTAGCCCAACCACTAGTTCTTTCCAAACCAAGGACGGGTGAATCATTGTCACTATATTTGGTTGTCTTCGAGCATGCCAATTGCCATAAGTGTCATGCTGACTAGGGAAGATGAATGAGCTCAACACCTCGTATATTATGTTAGTAAAGCTCTTGACGACGCTGTGTTATGCTATTCTTCCCTGGAAAAGCTAGTATATATTTTCATCATGGCTGTAAGGAAGTTACAACCATATATACTTCCTGGAACATTTGATAAAAATCTTCACTATTTATTTTCTAGGGCGAGTCTTTCAAAGACTGACACCTAGGGTCGGATGGTCAAATGGACAGTTGAATTAGGATAATTCGACATATCCTACAAGCCATTTACTGCCATCAAGGGACATGCACTAACTGACTTCGTGGCCGAATTTAGCTTAGACCCTTAGAAAGGTCAACAAGAAAAATGCGCCGTGGGAACTCTTTATCGAAGGATCCTCCGCGGAAGCTCGATCTAGCGTGGATGTGGGTTGATTAGCCCAGACCATTATCATTTCTCTCAGGCACTCACATTTAAATTTAAAGCCTCCAACAACGAAGTCTTGATAGCCAATCTAACAATGGCCGAAGAACTAAAAGTTTCTAAAGTGAAGCCCTAAGTAATTCGCAGCTCATTTTTAAACAAATCAATGGAACTTTCTAAACTAAAGAAGATTGGATGATTAACTACCTTAGATCTGTTCGGAAGGAACAAAAGAATTTTGAGTCCACTAAGATAAAGCAAATTCCGAGGTCCTAGAACAGCCATGCTGATGCTTTGGTCAGGTTACCAACCAGCAAAGAGATATATGAGCTCGACAACATCCCATTAGGAAGAATAAGGCAACCCACCATTGAGGAAGGAGAAGCTATTTCCATGAATATAGACCCTCACCCAACATGGATTGATGAGATTATCGAATTTCTTGAAACGAGAATGGTCTCGTAAGACCCAAATAAAGCTCGAAAGCTGTAGATAAGGTAGGCCAGATATACCTTGGTAGACAATATCCTCAATAAACGAAGATACGCAATTCAACTGCTAAGATGCTTGAATGAAGAGGATGCACTCTACGCCTTGCAAAAAGTACACGAAGGAATCTGCAACAATCACGCTGGGGGACAATCCCTAGCTCACAAAATTTTGAGGCATGGGTATTTTTGGTTAACCATTAAGCGAGATACACTGGACTTTACAAGAAAATGTGACAAGTGTCAATGCCTTGCACCCATAATCCAAGCTCTCCCAGATGAACTCACCTCCATCGTCAGTACAAGGTCATTCTCCAAATGGGATATAGATCTTGAAAGTACTAAAACCTCGGCAACTAAAAATTAATTTAATTTTACTTGTATAATTCTGGACAAACGTTAGGCATGACTTGCTATATACAGTTTTAATGGTCTGATTGGTACGTGTATGTAATTGCGGTGTTCATGATTGTAGTTTAATAAATACGAAATTTAATTAACTATGTAGAACATGAACATCAGATATAATATGGTAAACCTCAAAAGAAAACAATCACGGATTCCCATCTCACGGTTCAAACAATCCACTAATAATTTGATAAAAAATACAATAGTGTCCGATTTTTGTAATTTTAGAAAATTAACAAGCAAACAATCAAAAGAACTAAGAACAACCCCATTCAAATTATTCTTCTTTTGACTTGTTTATGCAGCGATCATAACCATCAGTCTTGACTTTATTATCACTTTTCTATTGTATTAGTTCACAACACTTGAATGAAAAACTCTCGTTCTTAACTTCACACCAAGTAGCTCGATCAAAATATAGGATTGTACATTAAGCATCAATTTATTTTAAATTCTTTGAAGGACTTATTAAAACTTTTACTTTGAAATCATCAATGCAGCATGTCATCTTGTACTATTTTCTCAATTCGGCGGAGCTTGAGCAGTGAAGAATATAGATGAAAATAAAATTTTCAAAGCTTGATTTTTTTTCTTGATTTTTTAAATTATTTATGGGTAAAATAATAATCATTATAAGGAAATAATTCTTAGCTAATAATCTACAATAAAATATGGTAAGAGAATTAGTATAAAATATACTAAAAGATTTTCTAGGTTTGTAGAAGTCTAATATAAGGAAAGATAAATTCACCACATACTTATAGTTTTCCTTCTAAACAAATTTAAAAGTATTTAGGATGATATATAATCTATTATACACGAGCTGTATTTGTATAACAAGAAATCAGATCATGTTATATAAGAAAAAATAATAAATTTCATAGCTCATAATTTATGGTCAAATCCACTACCATCCCAATCAGTACTTGCTATTGAAAAAAGCCAATACACTTATCTCAAGGTTACAATTAAAAATTACCAATATACATTAAGTAAGCCAATATATAAAATTTGTAAAAAAAAATTGTCACGCATATTTTCCAACAATCTCCTACTTTGACTTTACTTAATTACAAAGCCAATCACTTAGATTTTTAATGTCGTCTACGTATGATAATTATGAGAGTGATCAAATAGCAACATAATCTACTCCCCATTTGTTAAGCGTAGCCAACATAATTAAATCGCTAAAAATAATTTGGAGTTCAGACATGAAAGTAGTTATCCACATTTCACCACCCAAACACATTTAATTTATTTCCCTAACTAGCACATTTGAACACACTAAATTGGAGGAGACATGGGCGACATGAAAGCATGAAAATGGTTAACTAACTGTTAGTTAATCCATCCGAACGAAATAGTCATCAACCATGTCATCTCATCCTACTTTTTATAATAAAGGAATAGCTAGGGAATAGGGGAAGGAACTAGGGGCGAACCCAGACCATTTGTCTTGTAGAGTAAAAAATGAAAATTCAAAAATATTTAGAACTACATATCATTAACGAGATAAGTCAATACGCTATTACAATTTTAGCTTACGCGTTTTCATATTCTGAAAACGTCGTATAATTACATCGTTATCAATATTGTTAAGTACATCGTTTTCAATATATACAACCAAATTATCACTTAACAATTGAT
>CAIGRQ010251128.1:0-12629 GCA_903798375.1 Fraxinus sp. D2006-0159 | reverse complement strand
AAATCATGTCCCATTTTTTATTATTAACAAAATCGTTTAAAACCCGCCGAACCGACCGGTTCAACTGTAATCCAGTGAACCGGTCGCAATTTTGAACGGTTTTAAAAAAATGTTTTTTTTACAATTCAAAGGCCCATGGAGAATTAATGGATGTCATGCTCATTTTATAGATGCACTTCTCTCCGAAAGTTCCATAGACTTCTAATGTAGGATTGTGCCTTTTATATATGCTNATAGATGCACTTCTCTCCGAAAGTTCCATAGACTTCTAATGTAGGATTGTGCCTTTTATATATGCTCTTAACTCCAATAGTTTCATAAACTTCCAATGTGAGATAGTAGCATAACAAAAAAATTGTTAAAATGCCCATCAAAATCAATTTTAAATGTATATCTAATTGACTTACTTGATTTTGAATCACAACTAATTAAATTGTAATAATCACCTCGATTCTTTCATTTATTTAATTTTCAAATTTAACTTCAATTGCACTTGATTATTAATATATTAATGTTAGATATCATTTTCTATAAGTTTAAGCTATTTTAATTTAACAAAGTAAACTATTTTAACATATTGATTTTTAATTTTTGAAGTATCGAGACTAAGCGTAGGATAATGAATATAATTAATAAAGATAGATTTACTTTGAATTATTAATATGAAAAGTTTTTAAAAAATAATATTATTTTCATAGTATTTTATTATTTTTGTATGTATTCATTGCATCCGGTTCGACCCCGATTGAATCTTTTGACCCTTAACCTTAACCTTCACCAGGTCGATGACCGAGTCGATTTTCAAAACATTAATTTTTAGTGTAATATGTTTAAATCTACAATTTTTCCCAAAATAAATGGAAGAAGGGGACGGGTTTCGAACCCGTGACCCCTATGTTAGGATATTGGACGCTGACCATTGAGACACTCATGAAATTTGATATTAATTTTACCCGAATCATATATGTTACAAATTATCGGTTTAATGCAATTGTAAAAATTTTATTTGATATTAATTTTACCCGAATCATATATGTTACATATTTGCGGTTTAATGCAATTGTAAAAATTTAAACTTGTGCTATTTGAATTATACAAAATTTGGGCACAATATCATTTAGTGAATATTGTTAATTTTTACAACAAAATTATAAATGTTCAATTTGAACAAGATAATTGTTATATTTAAATTATAGACCTTGTTTGATTCCAATTTTTTTTCAAAATATATTTCTCTTCTTTCAACCGCACATTTTTCAATAAAATAATATTACATGCAAATTCAAAACTTTTCTTTATTTTTAATTACATATTCTCCATCAAATCACTATTCCAAAATACATTTTTTGCACAAAAAAAAAAAAAAAATCGGTATCAAACGGGACTCTTAATATTTTATTGCTGACAATGGTCGACGATTTACAATTACCTTTGCTGACTCGAAATCTTGGGTCCGCCACTGCTTCCGACTATGGTATGGGGGAAAGGAACCCATTGATTTGATATTAGTGGTGACAAAGAATGATTCTTGTTAAAAAAAAATTATAAAATTTTCAATTAAAATATTTAAATAGACCAAAATATCCATAATTAAAATAACAAATGACACCCTTTGTACTACATTAAGTAACACTTACATACTAATTTTCTAACTATTTTTTTAATCTCCAAAAATTTAATTACTATTTCATTTTTATCTAAAATAAATAAATTTTCCTTAAATTCATGAATCCCTCCATAAATTAACATTCATCAAAGTACTCTCGCTATAACATTATACATATTTTTTTTTTTAAATTTACTTTTTTTACATCGAACTCTAAGTTTTATTAGTTTTATTTATAGATTATTTTCTTCTATGAAGCTTTGTCGCAGAAAACTCATCTGCAATAGATAGAATAAAATTACACATGTATTCTTAATAATTTATTAAATTGCAAAATTAACCCCAAGTGAAAATGAATAAGAAATTGATTTTTAGCTTATAGCTACAAAATAAGATTTAATATAAAATATCATTTTTATTTTTACTCATTCACCAAATTCTGGTAGACTATAGCAACTAAAAGTAATTTTAAAATGTAAATATTTTATTAACTTGTTAAAAGTAATTTTTATGCCTTTGATAATAAATCTTATAATAAAATATAGTTTGCAAAACGTTATATAAAGTAATATATAGGGTATGATTTGTTATTTTAATTAAAGATATATTTGTCTATTTAGTTATTTATATGGCATGTATTAATTTTTAAGCAAATGATTTATTATTATTTTTTTTAACTATTATGCAAAATGGAGGTTGTAAAATGTGAATTTATAAAATACGGTATGTAAAGTGTAATTAAGTGTCTTTTTTTAATTTCACTATAATATATGACAGAGATTGAGTTATTTTTTGTTCAATCATGATAGTGAATTTTGTTATTTTTTGTTCAAAAGGCGTATTAACAAAACTATGCATCTCTATGCTAATTTTTTTACAATGATGTATATCTTCATTATACGTGTTATTAATCAAATGCATCTCATATGATTGAGATAAGCCTACGCGAACTTGACAGAATAAGATAGTAACCAACATAAAAACAAATTGCGATCATAAACATAAAAGAAAATGTGAATTACTATATTAGAATATTTGGTACGTCACATTATACATATTTCATTCTTTTATTATCTTCAACAAATAATATACAATATATCATAACTGATCTCATGTCCATAGTAGGCATGAGATATGTTACAGACCGATTATGTGAAAACATGTGACATATCATATTGTCACATCATTGGTGGACCACATATCTCATGTCCTTGTGTTCAACATGTACTAACCATAAAAGTAGTATGGTAAAAAGTGGTGTAAACTAATTATACAATTATTGAGATATGTCCTAAAAATGGCAAATATTATATTACCTCCATTACTTTATTAGCAAGTTAGGTTTCAACATTTAAGTAGGAACAAATGAGTCCTCAACTTTTTATTATAATTGCACAATCAATTTTCATGTACAAAAATTGTTTAAGTTTTGGTTAAATTGTTACGTAACTCTAACAAGTCTAACTTTACGAAGCTAGATTTTTTCCCACCAACTTAGACTAGTACTTTGGTTTTCATTATTAATGACTCATTTTGTAACTGTAATATGGTTCGAGGACTAGTTACTCCTTTTTACATGTTGAAAATCAAATTGCTACTCGAACAATATATTAATGGATTATTCTACATGTACTCCATGGATTATTCCATGGATGACTTAAAGCCCAAGTGTCGCCCCCCTATTGGAGGGGTGTCGGGTGGGCCCCAAGTCATCCATGGAGTACCCCTAGCATGCTCCTATATTAATAACCAATGATGCAATTTTCCCCCTAATAACTCTCACATAATCAGAATACAATCTTCACATAATTTGGTTGGGAAATCCAATTTGGTTTTGAATGTTAATAAACACTGAAGAAATATATGATTAAATAATTAATAAAAATTGTGATTCCCATAAAATTTGTGAATAGTTCCCAAAAAAATAAGTTTCAAGAAATCAAACCAAACAGGGCTTAGTGTCAACATCTTTGATGGTCTATATTTAGACCAATGAAGGCATCCTTTGGACCTTTCTTTGTTTTTAGGGTGGGAAGAAAATTTAAAATAGAACTAGGAAAAGACAAATTAACAAAACTTTTGTTTATCATCCGTGATGTCAATATAGTTGAAATTGGAGTCTCATTTGGGGACACCACGATTTTGAAGAATAAAAAGAAACTAAAATCATATCTATTCTATCATCTAATCATACCAAGACCATTCAATATTGCGTTCCAAACGTACATACCTTAACTCCTCATTTCTGTTAATTCTTGATAAGCTTGTGGATCCCACAACTAGACTATGAAGAACTTTCCTTTTGCCATCAATGGTCTCCTTGATTTGTGCCTAAGAAAATTCAATATTGGAACAGGAAAATGCAAATAGTATGTCATGCCCCAGCTGGAGGAAGCGGGTTAAGATTTCACACCATTGATCACACCACAAAATTTGCAGATGAATCTAATTATAAGCGCTTTTCTGGAAAATGGCAAACTAAACTCAAAATGAATACAGAAGATAATGGGAGATTATATTCAAGAAATATAAAAGCACATCTTCTCGCACATAATCAAAACAAAGACGAAACAAAATGAAAAATTGCCGCATGAATACAAAACAATTAAAAAGGTGCAATATTTTCAATTGTACGGGAGAAAGACCACTAAAACTGCCATAGGCAACAGATATTGAAACATAAGAAAATAGCTCAGCCACTAATATTCCTCTGGCTCCATACGTCAACGTGACACTAAATATGCAACATATTTAACTTGCATGGCTATTGTCTCAAAATACAGACATCCGCTACAATAGAAGAGAGGCTGCGCTGTTATATACGGCAACTGATCCAGTACATGCTATCAATTACTTCTGTCGACTCTGCACGTATATTGATGCCAAATCTTGCAAAGCACAGTACGTAGCCTTCATGGTGAAGAAAACAGTATAAAATTTACATCTCGAGGTCATGCGGTCATGCTAACACTTCTATGCCTCAACAGCAGTAACTTCTTCATCCGTACTGTCAGACACAACCACCTCCTCAACGGAGGCTCCACCAATAGCCCCTACATCAGATTTATTTTCCTCATCAACAACCTCCTCAACAGAGTCTCCACCAATAGCCACTCCGTTGGACTTCTTTCCCTTGTCTGGTTTCCCATCATTAAGCTTCTCTCTAAGCTTCATCATAAGTTCTTCTTGTACACTTGCATTTTCAGACAGGTATCTTTTGAGAGCATCCTTGCCGTGAAAACTCTGATCGTTCATATGATAAAATGAGCCGGCCTTCCTGATCAACTTGTATTTGCATCCCAATTCAATAATCTCCACCACCCTACAAATCCCCTTCCCAAATTCAATCTCAAATTCAACAGTTTTAAATGGAGGAGCATGCTTGTTTTTCACAATCTTCACAAGAACTTGGCTTCCTATAGTCTGTAAAACAAAGAGAATGCTGCAAAGTAAACTTCACCTGAAGTGCCATTCTTTCAACAGAGGATAATAATACACATTTACACTTCCAAGTGAACCTTTTAGGAAAGCATGAAAAATATCAAAGACAATCAACTAAAAGATTTTATTTCCAAAAAATAAAGTGATCTTCTGATAAATTATATCCAAACAAACAACCAAACCAAGGTGTAATGGTGTAGGGTGTATTTAAAGAAGTTAGGCCTAGTACAGGATGTGTCAATTAATCAATCATATTTCATTCAAGCAAATCATGTTCTACAAAGCCATAATGTGCACAAAAAGAGATTCATACCTCTTCTCCCTTCTTGACTAGCCCTATTCTCTTAATATTCAGACGTACTGAAGCGTAAAATTTCAAGGCATTACCACCACAGGTAACTTCAACGGGGCCACCAAATCCTCCAAATGTGGATAATTTCGCTCTCACCTGAAATTAAACGTGGTTTATCAGGGAAGTTTCAGTTTCATAAATTAAAAAATATGTTTCAAGAAAAATGAAGAAAAGAGCTTCGCTCCATGGAAGTGTCAAAGCTTTCATCAGAATAAGGTAAACTTCAGATCCATGCAAGCTTTGTAGCTCAAGTTAATTTGTAGTCTAACAAACCTCTTAATTCACATCTTAGGCTGGTACCGAAAAGTGCATATATGTATGGACTTGCATAATTGGAAATTATCATCCTCCAAACTAGAGTTGGTATGAGAGGTTGTTTGGAGGTAAAGAGTGACTAGAAATTAAAGGAATTTGACTTCTCTTGAAGGAAATTTGGGAAGAGAGGAGAATGGCTGGAAAGTGATTCATCACTTGATTTCAAGTTACATGTAGCAAATGTCCAACGCCATATTATTGCTTTAAATAACTGTTAAAGAGGAAGGAAAATTTGTTTTTCCTTCAACAAGGGATAGATAGCTCAATCTTAGACATTGCATCCAACTTATGTTATGTCCTCCTACCAAACACATCCCGCATCTTAATCAGAAAGGAAATTAAGAAAAACCAAAATCAGAAGAATGTGAATAATTTCATCTCAGGGCACAGGCAAAAATAAGGGTAACCAATGATAAATGTTGAAATGCTCTCAAGATTCGAATAAGAGAGAGTATTTTGCAACTGGCTTGAATGAGGAAATTAAGCACAAAGGCCTTAGTGGCATCCAAACAACAAGCAAGCATAGATTGCAAGGAAGTTTACATAAGTCTAGGAAACAAGGACATTTCCATAAGAGTTTGTGCACCGACGAATGCCCCAAATATAGGAACTGCAAACGAAAATGGAAGATGTAACGCACGGCTGAGCAATTTTACTCTTGTTTTATTTTGGTTTAACTGAACACCAACTTCATAATATGAATTCTCTGGACTAGTTCAAATCAAATCCGGATTTATAATTTAACATTGTGGGGGCTGACAGTGAAACATCAAGTTGTGGTCTATACAAGCAAAAAGTTTGAGTAGTTGTTGAAAGAAAGAATAATAAATCAAGAATATAGGCACCTTAGATGAACTTTAGCTAGTTGGTAATCCACAGCTATCTCTTGAGCTACTGCCCTATTTTACTACACCCTGTGGAGCGAGATGAAAAGAAAAGAAAAGGAGGAAGAACCCGTGCTCACTTTCCTTAATGGAGAAGAAAACAAGTCAAAATGTATATATTCTTCCAATCGGCCACAGAAAGTTCTTCTTGTTAAATTTTCTTTTACTTTCATCTAAACTCAATCAGTAAAATAATTCAACCCTCCATTTGATTTTATTGCATTTCAACTAACTTTTCCCCTGAAACAATCAAATATAAAACGCATATTCTAGCTGACTACTCGTATAAATCAAGAGGACCTAAGCCCAAAATGACTTGAAGGTTGCTGATACATAATTGTCATTTTTTGTCAAATCAACATATAATGTACTTCAAAATGAATAACCATTTGTTTTGAAGGTTCTTGAAAAACATCAGAGATTTTTCAAGGCATTGCTGAGCAAAGTTTATATATTACATGTTTTACCTTATTCTCTCATTATGGCTTCCATTGGTTTATGGCATATTTCAAGTTCTATTTTGTTGGAGTACTAAGGTAATCCCGCTCTTATGAGGATTTCAATCCATGTACTATAGCGCTTAGCTCTATGAGGAATTTTTTTTATCGGCTCTGATGGCTTTGCTGAGTCGCAGGTGGATAGTGCCTAGGATTTCTGAATTTTCCCCCAAGTGAGTCTTCTTTTGTGGGCACGTTATTTTGGATTGCTTTGGGAAGTTTTTCTGCACATAAGGTGTTAGTGTTACTGTGTGTAAGCTGCATATTTAGGCGAGACACACAGCATGGTTATCTTGCGTTGGTTTGCACATTTTCCTGGATTGCATATCTTATTTCTGCATTTTCATTGAACATGCATTAGTTACACAGTTTATAAGTTATTAAGATTTGCTAGCTTCTACCTTCATATTGGTTACAAATACATAGGCAGTTTCTTGCTTGCATTTTTCAAATTGCTTTGTTGCTGCGTGCATGTTATCTGGATTGCAGTTGTTTTTTGTTCCTTTTTTATGTCTAGATCAATCTAGTATTTAGATCTCACCTGCTGGACTGCAATGGATGTAGCACTCCTAAGTTTATAAATTTGGTAAAGGTTCTACGTAATGGGAGTGGTAATCTTTAAGTTTAGAATTTGCAAGTTCTCTCTATCTCCTGCTTTTGTAGCTGTTGAGATAAGGCTGGTATGTCCACCTCCACCTCCCTCATTTATGATTTTTTAATCAATAGATGAGGTAATGAATCTAGTACTCCCAAGTTCATAAATTCGGTAAAGGTTCTATATAATTTAGTACTCCAAAGTTTATAATTTTCGCAATTCTCTATTTCTCCTTTTGTAGCAGTGAAGAAAAGGTTGGCATATCCCCTTCCATCATATACCAATTTTCAATCAATAGACGCGGTAAGGGATCAATGCCATGCCCCCACCTAGACAGGTGGATTTTTAAAAAATTTATTTGTGTGTGTGTGTGTGTGTGTCCTGTTTCATGATACAAGCTTGGGGTAAGAACTATGTTGCTCGGGCTCGGGTACACGTATCGGGTACGGGTATGTATCTAATCAAACTATGATGCTCGGACTCGGGTACGGAAATCGGGTACGGGTATGTATCTAATTGGCGGATCCATTATTTTCTAAAATATAGGATATGAAGATATGACTAAAAAGAGTTCAGATTTTGGACACGGGTACGTGGGTAAATCTTTCAAACTTCAATTTTTTTATTAACCAAAAATATCATTTTAAATATACCAAAATCAATAATTCACAAAGAAGGAAATGAGTATTGAATAAGGGATTAAAACGAATAAAATAGAATTTTAAGGTTTAGTTTTGAATTATGGAAAGTTAATTAGTAAATATTATATAAAATGAGGGATTTGATTACAATTTAAATTTAATGGAATACTAAGTTGCACTATATGGAACCATTTTCATTTTATAAAAATAAAACTCTAAACCATCGGTACAGAGAGGAAAGAGGGGAAAAAAGAAGAAAAGGCAAAGAGAAATGATAGAAGAAAAAGAAGGGAAAACCTTGTGCTGTCACCGAATAAGAAAAGGGAAAGGAAAAAAAAAAGTAGAGACGGCGAAGTGTTCGGTTGAAATTTGGAGGATCTGACACATATCCCATACCCATACGTATGTCGTGTCATGTCCGACACGGGTACTTCATCCATTTCGAAGAGTCTGAGCATCAATTGGTAAGAACTGTGGCAAATGTGAGAGAACCTTCCAAGTTTGATGCAAGTACTAGAACAGGATTCTAGATTATTAATTTGAAGGTATTCTCAGCAAAATGGCCAACTATGCGTATACTTAAGAGGACCTAAGTAGTTTTGGACAAGTAAATTGATTTTGGTAATTTCTATCCAGTAGATTAACATCATCCCCACCCCCACACAAAAAAAATAAATCAAAATAGATTCTCTCCCCATCAACTCCACCAAAAAAGGTTTCTACAACAAGGAAAGAGTATAAACTAAAAAAGAAAAGAATTAGACATGTCAAACAAGAATAATAGAAGGAGAAGGGAAAGGGAAAGGGAAAGGGAAAGGGAAAGAGAAAGAGAAAGAGAAATTTTGATTTGATTGGAGGACCAAACAACATACTAAACTTGCAAACGCCATCACCACCAGGTTCAAAAATAATGCATTTTGGATGTTCCAATAAACATAGACAGAGAAATCATGCAGGGCTGTAAGTGTGCCTAAAGATAACTGAATATGACAAAGGTTTGTGGTTCATGCCTGATTTGTAAAGATTAATATTGTCTGTGATTGAGATAAAGAGTGGCTCAATTTTCGTAGTGCCTGGCTCATCAGTCTAGCTTGCATGGCCATGTGCGCATCTCCCATTTCACCATCAAGTTCACCCTTGGGGACCAGGGCAGCTACCTGCCAGCCAATGCAACCATGCAATCATGACTATATGGCAAGAAAAAATGCAATCCATTTACCCAGCCATGACATTGAATGGAGAAACCATATCATTATACTTACACTATCCACAACAACAACATCGACTGAACCACTTCTGATTAGAATATCCACGAGGCTAAGAGCTTGCTCACCACAATCTGGTTGTGAAATAAGTAAATTTGAAGTATTCACTCCTATAGCTTCCGCTAGGGCTGGATCAAGAGCATGCTCAGCATCAACAAATACACAGTAACCTATGAAAGGACAACAGGACACAGAAGTTAACACACGTGCATGAGATGTGCTATGATCTCAGACTTGACAGCAACTGAAAGATATAAGAAGGAATCCATGTCATGTATACAATGTTTTTCCGTTGTCGATCCTTTAGCGTTACGTCCTTTACTAATGATATTCAGACTCATTCACACTGACTACCATCTTGGACAGACTACAAGCTGCTATGTTCTATCTAGTCCAGTAGTAAGATGTGGGCTAGTTCGTCAAGAGAGGCATAGCATCTGATATATATCGGTGGACTCATAGTCTCATACAACCAAAATCGTAGATTATGCTTTTTGGCTTTAAGTGGACCTCCTCAGGCCACCTAAGTGTAGGTTGCGTCGAGGTGTCTACCCACTCATCTGACATAAGACTAATACACTCCCCTATCATTTGTCAAGGGGCCCTAGAGACTTAGTCATCCTCACGTGCCCTCTCTTATCTCAGCTCTGTACTTGGATATCCACATTCTAGATACCAAACTAGGATCCACCCCAGATGAAGTTTTGATTTTCCATCGGAGAAAGAAAGAACTAGTTGTTGCACACTACAGCTCATTAAAGGACGACATAGAGCTAGAACAGGAAAGATAATCAATATTAGGGTAAAGAAAAGTTTCGAAATGAGATCGCACTCCGTAATTGAACTTTAGTGCTTTCACCCCTAGTTGAGTTAAGATGTGATCAATTCCAAGGACTAGCTACTGATAGAAATTGGGCTTTAGGACTCTTGCCACAATAAGAAAGCACGTGTAATTTCTGAGAATGTTGACTAAAAACACAGATTGAAATCACTCAAAAGGAAACCCCTGCATATATAATCACTCAAGCAAATTCTTGATCACGGAAGATTCAACTAAAGTATGCTTTGACAATCATGAAAAGAAATAAACCTATATATTGCCAGATTGGTGAAGGCCATAGGCTATAAAAAAGGAATAAAGTATAAACATTTTCTGCCTAGCCACTCTCAGACTTGCAAAAGTTCAATGGGGCAAAACGGTCTTACTAACCTCCTTGTTTCTGTGCCTCAGCAATCACGTGCAAAGCAAGAGTTGTTTTCCCAGATGCTTCTGGACCATATATCTCAACTACTCGTCCCTAAACAAATTAATAAGATTATATAAATATATCGTAATATAGACCAATAAAGTAGTATTTGTGGCTTTCTCTATATAAAACAAAGGCATGCATTCGCATAATCCACTCCAAAAAGGTTATAATAATAAACTAATTATGTGTGAAGCTGAGAAACAATAATAAAAAGGAGAAAATATCATTACCTGGCAGAATCCTAATCTACTAAATAACAAATTTTTCAATCATGTACTCACTGGATGATGGAAACTATCATTGCTAAGCACTTCCAAAATGTGAAAAGTCATTAGCAAGAAACAGCTGTACTATTAGATTATACTCATCTCACACGAGATATTTAGTGTGAAACTCTAAGAATTAACAAGTATGCACCCAGACAACCAACCCCAAAATATCAGCAACTACAACAATGGCAAAGGGCTCGATGAAGGAATCTCTTATCCTTTAAATGCCTATTCCAAACAGTACAATGATATATTCTCCAAACCTTCCTCATACAAAGACAGGAAACAAATTCTCCCATCGAAGAAAATATGTATGTAAAAATACATGTAGGAAATGGTGGCATGCAGACCAAAATATCTAATACTTTGAAACACTGTAAGATACCTTTGGAAGTCCTCCTACTCCTAGTGCAATATCCAAAGCAAAAGATCCAGTAGATACCACAGGAACGTGCCTCGAAGTGACTGACCTACCAAGCCACATGATTGATCCTTTTCCATGTGATGAGGTAATCTGGTCAAGAGCTAGCTTGAGGGCTAAATCCTTCTCTGACATATTCTCTTCACCAGAGTCACTTGTATCCGACTTTGATTTCCTTTTACCTTTGGAGACACAGAAATGCTGGATATTAATTTGAGATGTTGCGTTCAAAAGTGAAAACCAAGAAAGAATGAAGGAAAGAACCAAAGAACTTCTCAGACATGATATTACAGAAACCCCTGGAAACAGCTCACTCATGATACAAAATGAAAATAATGTATGCATAACTTTAAAAGAACTATGACTAAGACACTACACCAATCATTCAAGCCCTTGGCAAGGGAAGAAATGATCTAATAGTGGAAATTAGCGCCAAAGAGTTGAAATCAATCTTTTCCAAGATTGAGACATCCAAGAAAAACTTTGTGAGCTCCTTTCTATATGAAATTGCATGTTCACAAGTAATAATTACTCAATACTAATCCAAAATAAGATTCAGTAAATGGAAATGCAACTATGTCACCTATCCAACTAGCATAGGATAATATTAACCAATATCATTGAAACAAAAACACTAGGACAGATGCAATCAATGCCTAGGAACTGCTTCGATAGGCAGGTGACTTGGAGAATCTGATCACATAATTTCCCACAAAATGCTTGTGCACACACATCATCATCGCAGCATTTTCCAACATATAAATGATCTGTACCTGTGTGTTTAGTTTACACAAAGATATCCCACTCAAAATGGACTCTTAGAAATACAACTCAAATCATCTTTCACTGAATAGTTTCTGTGAGACATAAATGATCCATACACACTTTCAGAACATATATATACATTCCAATTTCCTTTTATTCTTTTGGGGATAAAGAAATGACTAAACACAAAATTCATGTATAAACCATGACTTTTGAGCAAGTAAATGAAATCCCAATAATGCAGGAAAAAAAGATACATACATACATACATATATATATATATATATATATATATATAAAGAAACTTTCTGCACCTTTGGTCGCAAAG
>CAIGRQ010251123.1:0-15644 GCA_903798375.1 Fraxinus sp. D2006-0159 | reverse complement strand
ATCATAAAAAGAGTCGGAACCAGAAGACGTCTTAACACAAATCTTTGGGAAAGTGGCAACTATCTGGATGGAAAAGGTGGTCCGGAAGCACTGCCCGCCCTGCCCTATCTTTAATCAAAAAAGAAACAGCATCTGCAAAATGTCTCTAGAACTACATGCATTGCTTTTTTTATTATACAAAGGCGAGTCGAGCTAACCACGACAATACAAGTGTCAATTTAACATCAATTTGGCTCTCTCCAGTGAGTTTCCAGTTCTTTAAAACTCAACCCTTTGGGATCAGTTATGCACCTGGACAAATGCAGAAAAGAAGCACGTACATAAATTTTTTTTAGTCATTTGATTCAACCCTTCATTGTATACACCGCAGAACCCTATTTCCCTCTTATTTTACAGCCACACAATGTTCTTAGGGTGTCATTAGCATGATATGCTCGTTCAGCCATTAAAGCAACCGGAGCACCATCAGCTCGTCTCAAAAGCCAGGGTCCACAACAATTGGCCATGACTCTCAAGAAATTGAGGAAGAATCTCAATTGTCTCCAACACCATATTGTATGCATCTTTCAGATATATGTACGAAAGAAAACCCGTGATGAATGAAGGGCAGCCAATTACAGAAGGGTTTTTTTTTTTTTTTTGTTGGCAGTCGGCTAAAAGTACATAAAAGGACCAAAGAAATAAGGAGATGCCATGACCAGGCCATTTAGAAGTAAGAATTCCTTGAAAAGTGAGCAGTGTCCGTTCATTTAGTTGAAAAAATAGGGAGACTCCAAAACTTCTCTCAAGTCAAAGTCTCCACGTTCTGGCAATGGAGGAAAGTTTAACTTGGGGAAGGACTGCTGAAAACTTTCCAACAACTGTAAAACAGAAGCAATGGTTGCGTGAACTTATCACCCAATAAGTCTCAAAAAAACCTTCTGAACAAAAACACCAAGTACAATAGACATTTCCACCTTTTAACATAGAATAATTCTTCTAAATAAATAATTTCATTTAAAGGTAGCAATTTCGAAGTAAGGTCTTAAATCCTATTAAATCACAAAACATAAAAGCATAGGGAGATGGAATAATAGCACAAGGTATTACAGCAAAAATAACTAAAAGTCTCACCAGCTAAAATTATTCAGCAAGTACAACAATACATAAAAAAACTGATCAGGAGTTAATAATGGAACGTTATAATCCTAAGCCAATTTTTTTTCTTCACTCAAATGAGAAAGAAGGGTGAAATTTAAAACCGTTATCATCAGTCAAATCTTTCCTATTGAGGGAATCAAGGAAAAACGGCTCCAGTATCCATGATTTTTCAGATGGCATTGTGTTGGTAGATGACACTAATAGACAAGGTAGAACTCATAAAACATTTAAAAGTGTGTTTCCAATATTTAGGCTCACTTAGTCAAAAAGAGGACACCGGTGATGATATTACTCAAATGATTAATTCTTGTGGGCTTAAATCAGAGTGCCCCTGACGTTGTGTGATTGAGAAAAAAAAGTTCAGATAAAAAAAGGAATTCCATATAGCACCTGAAAGAACAACCATGTTATATGTAACCACAGGTTGGACTACTGAGAAACTAAATATATGCACAGTGGACCAATACGAATACGAAGAGCACACTAATGAGCTGGTTAAGGTATAGACAAAGAAAGCATTGACCTATGCATACAGGGACAGGAGTTGAATTGAGCACTGTGATTTGAAAAACTCACATTCTCCAAAATCGGTGCATCGTAGAGTTCAACAAACTTTTCTCTGAGAATCTTGTTCATTTGGTCTACATCACATGCATGCGTCCAGTATGAATCATGCACTCCTAGAATCAAATTGCAGTAAAAATTATTAGACATTCCTGAACTAGAAGGTGCTCCCAAAAAAAAAAAAAAAAAGGGAATCCTGATGGCAGGAGATATAGACCTGCAAAACTTAACCCTGCCTCTTTACAAGCAATAGCAGTCATCATCATATGAGAACCATCAAGAGAATGAACAAAATTTGGAGGAAAAGCTGTTCTCTGCCGCTTAACCATCACCTGAGAAAATCAGGTAAAAGATAGCACATAATTATAGCAATTACATGTTTTATTAGCTGTTACATTTTTATTTTTTCTACTTTGGTTTTTAACTTCTTTTTTCTTCATTTCTTTATTTATTTTCTGTTCTTTTCTGGTTGTGACTTTTTTGAGTGAGGAAGGGAGCACAAGGAAGCAGGGGTTAATAGGGGGGAGGACAATAACATGAATCACGACACAGCTAAACTTCAATATATCATCATTCTTGAGATCAGAAACGGGAAAGGAACTGGAAGTTACCTTGTCAGTTTCACGTTGGAGTGTCAAAATCTGAAGAGAAGTCTTAATCTGCACCAAAATTAATACCCAATCTTGAATGAGACATTGACAGAAAATGACTATATCCTACTGGTGTGGCTAATACTACTACTACAACAATAATAATAACACCAACAAAAATAATAAAAAAGAAATAAACTATGTTTAGTTTGAATAATGCTAAGTGTACCCAATCTTTTACACAAACTTTTACACCCCCCTCACATGGAGGGGGGTCCACACATAATAAAATAATCGTGGGCCCCCCTCCATGTGAGTGAGGTGTAAAAATTTGTGTAAAAGTTTGTGGGTACATGTAGCATTATTCGTTTAGTTTATGCTTGTCAATGCTGATGATGAAAACTAAGAGGAAGTCCATAGGTTAAAGGTATGTGAAAGTTACCAGATGCCTTCCTAATTTCCGGTAAGGTTGTACAACAGGGAGCCCAAGCGGTGTGGTCCAACATACTGGTTCGTTCTCCATAGCTATAATCTAAAAAGTGGAAAAAGAAGGAGACAAAAGGAAACATAAAGAACAACTATGAAACAAGGATAAGAAAATGAAGAACAGGAGGATAGTTATAGAAGCAATGCAGTGAAGAACTGAAATGAAACAAATATTGGATAGAATACAATAGTACGTTCTATGCCAACTGATCCAGTATCATGTTTCATGGCCAGTTCATTTATATATAGCAATATATACTGTTCTCCAAAGGGGTCAGCTATGATGATGATAGTCTGTACACATGAGGGTTTTTTTCTCTACGCTCATTAGTAGTTTATGCCATTCCTCCTGTCCATCATCTTTTCCGTCCCTCCATAAAAAAATAAAAAAAACGTGTTATATTGCACTACCTATGATTTCCAGCCCAGTTTAGCCAAATAGCGCAATCAAGATTGAAAACTTCAGTAAATTGGTTCCTGCAAATCTCATAATTGCATCATAACTACGTTACCTTAAACAATTTTTCATTTCATAATTTTCTGGATAACTTTGGCACCTAAGACGTGTAAAATTGAAGTACAAATGTCAAACAAGATGAACTGAAGAAACCTACCCACGCTATGTGGCAAAAACTTAGCTTGTCGCATAATGCAATTTAGATTTGATCTTGAAATGGAACTATCCACATTCCAGGCAGTTTTAGCTTTGCCTATTTATATACTAGTATCTGATCTTAGAGAGGTTCGGGAAAATGATGTTAGTGGATTTGGCAGCTGTACCCATAATTATATGATGTCAGACAAGAAGTAGATAACCATACCCTAGTATCCAAAACAACGGACCATGAAATATTGAGGTGATAAAATCAGCTGAAAAATCATGTACCTCTGAAGAAAAACATTGGGAAACAGACAACTTCGAATCAAGTGGCAATTGTGCTTAAAATAAGATTTTTTACATGAAAAATTCTAAACATTAGAATGGAACATACCTTTGCACAGTCTCCAAGCCAACTCATGATGCTCCGTGCAGCTTCAAACATCTCTCCTAAGGCAGTCAAGGTTGTCTGCTCAAGGGTTTTAAAAACAATTAGCTCAAACCTACCTAGTCGCATGTAGAAAACGTGTGCAGAATAGAACTGATACCTCATAATTCTCATCATCTAAAACACATCCATGTCATATGAAATGCTACAATAGATCAACTTTCTCTTGGTTACAAGGAAACTAGGCAAAAATAAATAAAGCTATATGCTCATACCTTTGCTGCATAACATGCTGCAGAAAACAACTCTGTGTCATCCTCAATAGCACCACGCTCCTTTAACCTCTTCTTGATTTGATCTCGTGCACCTATATAAGTGACACCGTATACTGATGTCATCACTGTTTGCTTGACTAATTTCCTGTCCACCTGAAAATAAAGAACTATGAAATTAGATTGTTACAAAAAAGTAGGCATCATGCCACTCAATGCATTCATAGTTACAAACATAAACCAATAAATAAGTTTTATTTTTCATAATCAAGCATAAATAGCAAGAGAAACAAGCCATTTTCATAATATTGCTCGTCATGATATCTGGTAAACAGAATAAATACATGAAATACAACCCCTGTTTCATGAGTTTTTTTATCAAAACTCTTTTTTCTACATATTCATTTTCAACCACACATTCCCACAATAAATATTCCGCACGTAAACTCAAAACTTTTCCTACTTTTTAACCACACATTCTCTAAAAATTCACTATTCAAGACATTGTTTTTCCCCAAATAATGGCCATCAAACAAGGGCACAATAAAACCTGGCTAATTAACAGTCTTGCACGCATAACATTGGGATCAGATGCAGGGTCTTTTGCAGCATCCCTCTTCATGATGTCAAGAACTCTGCATCAGAAACAGTCAGTAATGAATACAACTAAATTTGGACAGCAGGACATGAATCAGTAGAAAGACTGATTTTAAAGCATTTACACTGCTTGAGCATTAATGCAACCCATAACGACAGTTGTCTGAGATCCAGAGGCAGATCTCAGGAATTTGTCTCTTCATATTGAAGTAAACTACTTGTTTAATCTTCCAGTTCTACAAGTTATTTACAGAATTGTAACTAGATAAAATCAAGTACATGCCAATCCAATTATTTATTCAAGTTATTGTCAACGTCAATTTTCAATTTTATTTGTTATTTAATTTATTTTGGGGTGGGGAGAAAAACAAAGAAAAAGGATATTATAAATCATGATCACAACTTACCTTGAAGCGATTCCTGAGTAAACATCTGCAGGTTTATCTCCCTTGACAAGATTGACTGCAGCTGCTCCCAACTGGAGATATATAATAATGTGTTACATTTGGGTGAAACGGTTTGTATGTTTTCCCCTTAAAATGTATCGATCATTGTCTGAACAAATAAAATAAATGGCGTCCTCGGAGAGTAACTTTTGGAATATGATCAGATAGCTGCAGCTTCTCTCAACTGGGCATATATTATTATTAGTTACATTGATTGCAAACAGTACTGTGGTGGGAACACCAAACTGCATTTACATTCAGAATAACTTCACAAAAATACCAAAAATCTAATCAAGTTGAGATGAAATATTAGAACCATGGGAGCTCATAATTCCTATTGCTCACTCCTCTCAGCTTCACACTATTCAGATATGTAGTAACCACCTTGGAATATCGGACTGGGATCAACCTTTACATATATTCTATGAATATAGGTAAGTTCCTGTTCCATAATTACTTAAATATATTTCCTACAATGTAAATGAAAGCCTTCAGACACATAGCAACATTGTTAAATCCTTGTAGTACATTACCTTGTCCCTCCCAAGGGCAGCATAGTGTTGCAAGCCATTACATGAGCCATCCTTCAGAACAAAAATAGCAAATGATACATTCAGGTTTATTTCTTTACAATCTAATTAATAACTAAAAACCTTTGACAAAGAG
The DNA here is from genome assembly GCA_903798375.1 of Fraxinus sp. D2006-0159. Taxonomy (NCBI): domain Eukaryota; kingdom Viridiplantae; phylum Streptophyta; class Magnoliopsida; order Lamiales; family Oleaceae; genus Fraxinus; species Fraxinus sp. D2006-0159. The sequence goes on along the minus strand of CAIGRQ010251123.1, from coordinate 9,897 downwards.
AATAGAATAATATATACTAAAGAAAGGGTGAGTCACTTTCTAGAACAGATGAAATGTTAAGCGTAGGTCTTGGATTATCATTTGTATTTTAATGATTCAGTGAGGTTGAGTGTCTTTGCACACTAAACTGTGTACAACCATGTGTAAATGGCAAGGCCATGCATTAGACAAGTTGACTTATTTAAAGAAAAATGAAAACAGAAATCAGACCTTAAATATTAAAAATTAGTTGAATTATAATTAAATTACTTAAGAGCATATGCAACATGTCCATCCTGTTTCATATTGTCCTACTCCTATCTGATAAGTTCCCCATCCCATCTCATCCTCTCCCTTACCCATGGGGGAAAGAGAGAGAGAGAGAGGGAAAAAAGAGAAGAGAGAAGGATTTAAAACCACGGTTTAGTTACAGGCATTTGATAAATTTATTACCTGGTGAACAGGCATATGAGATATAGTAGTCTCTGGAGATGGACTTCTTAATGCTTCAGCTAGGTTCATACATGTTGCTAAGCATTGGAAAGGATCCTCTGCACCTAACCACCAGCGGTTCCCTTCAAGAGGCCTATCTGCAGAAACAAAGATATCTTCGATATGGTTTTCAGCAAATTCCATTCGCCCTTTGTAAGATAATTTGTCCACACCATTGCCATATAAATTTGCTAAATGTATCTTCAACCATAGTAAGCCTGATTTGCCAAGTGGACGTCCTTCTGCAAATTCTAGGATTCCTCGGCAGAGGTCAGATCCAAGATGATTCAAGTATGGGTGCATGGGATATGCACGACCGCGGAAATCTAAATTGTGAGGGTAATAATAGCCATCTTCATCCTTCATTTTTCTTGCGACCTGATCTATCAAGTAAAACAATTAAATGGTGATTTAAGAAAAACATCACAAGTGACATTAGGCCCCTGCTTGACACACATTCTTTCAAAACTCCTTTTCAACCACACATTCTTCAATAAAATAATATTTTTCATCACATCAATAACTTTTTCTTACTTTTTTAACCACATATTTCCCATCGCTATTTAAAATACATTTTTCACTCCATAATATCCATCAAACACCCCCTAGAATTGAATGAAAACGATTCTTACAGCAAGTTTGAGTTCTATATCACATCGCTGTGAATGCCTTTCACTATTTTCCTTTTTTGTAGCTTTAACTTTCCACTTCCATTTCCTGATTTCGGCTTCATCTTCTGTATCCGGCTCCTCAGGCAAAGGAACCTGAATTGGCATGACATTAAGGGAAAAAGTTGAAGACTAAATCATAAGAAGAGAACTGATTGAAGTAGAATTGAGGTTTCAAGAAAAAAAAAGCCCCTCAATGTCTAAATAAGTAATGGTTTACAAGGAGAAAGATGAGGGAGAAACAGAAGAAAATGAATCTTATCTTTGTGAATGTTACTCACATCTTCACGATCAACCAAGTCAGCAAGTTGACCCCCACTAGCCCAGATTCTGTCAACAACCCCTAGAATTCTTTTATTGACCTTCCATTTGGTATTTCCAAGTGTATTAAGTGCCTAGATATGAGGGAAACATAAGATGCAATGTTATTGCAGGAAACAGCAATACATTTCTTTATGTTCCATAGCAGTTGAAAAATAATATGCAAAATGACCTGCCTTGCCATTACCACCCAAATTACAAGACAAAATCATAACTTAATTAAAATTGAAGCGAAGTCCAAGGATATCTAACCTTGAAAACAGGTTCTAACTGCTTTCTTGGAACTCTTTTAACTGCTTCACGTTGTTGTTTTGCTCCATGTGTGCGCATGATGTAAGATGGTAGGAACAAATAAGCACCTCTATCATACCTGCCAACATTACAGTAACTTGTCTAAACTAGGTACAAGATAGTCTAGGAATTCAACATAAATCAAATTATTCAAATTAAAAGATGTTTTCCGTAAAATGCGTCCATGCCGCAGATTTCTTCTTATATATGCAAAAAAATTCCATGGAAAGCAATGAAAGGCTGCAATTCAAATTGGTTTCTAGGTTGCAGCCTGAAGGAAAATTTTAGTTGAGACCTTTTCATCGCTTGTTGTCACTCAGTCATGCCAAAGTCCATCAGCGACCAACTAATCACATGTGGGACATGCCGACACACGATTTTTCAACAAGTTCCGACACGATTCGACATCAACACATTGATTATATATATATATATTTTTTTTTTTTTATTTTTTTTTTTATTATTTAATAGTCTAAAGTAATAAGTTTTTTTTTCAATATTCATTGCATTGTATATAAAATGGTAAAAGTTTAATCCACATAAAAATCTACTTTTTAGTAGAATTTTATTTTTCTATAGTACTCAGTTAGGGCCTTTTTGAGTCAGATTAAAATCTGATTTTAATCTAAGTCAAAATCAAACAATCAATTTCAATCACTTCTTTCATGGGTCCCATGTCTTTTCAACCACACATTCAAAAACTTCTATCACAATCCACTTAAAATCTGATTTTAATCTACATCAAACACCCTCTTAATATAATATTCTGGCACACAGTACAGATGGCAGTCCACATGTTCCTGACGTGAGGACCGTTTCAATTGAAAATCCCATTTCTGTCCTCAAAGGGTTAACTGAAATTACAAATATACACTATCACTGGGTAGGTTTTTGTTAGAGGGTAAAACTAGGATATAAAAAAGAAAAGAGAAAAAAAAAACACACTATCAAATAGATTGTAGGAAAAGTCAATTAAACAATTACAATCCCTGACTATGTTTCATTTAGTGTTTCAGGGCCCACAACATTTGAATTGAAAAGTAGATTTTTTTGGAAATAATGGGGATCCAAACATGGCTCTTCATTTTTCCAACAAAAAAATAGGGTTTACTGTCTTCATTTCTTCTTCCTGAGCGCCGCTGATCTTTCTTACTGTCTTCAAAGACTTCTTCTTCAGCTGCCAACTGAAATCGCAGCCTGAACAGTTCTTCCTCAGCCACCGACTAAAATCGCAGCCTGATACGTGTTTGATATGTGTCGAACACCGATACGTTGATGCTTCCCAACACATCACCCAAAACATTCCATCAGCCACCAATCCACCATCACCATGTCACTGCCACAATCACCACTATGGCACGATCTATTCCTACAAACCCTAAAACTTCCCCACAATCACCCGCAAACCTAACATTGGCTCCTTGCTTGGATATACTTGTTTGGATTAGGGGTAGTGGAAGTTGAGTGGTTTGGCAGATGGTGATGGAGAGGAAGGGAACTGACTGGTGGTGAAAGTTGTGGCAGAGACAGGTTGTGCTGTAAGTAGGTTGAAAGGGTTGCGGGTTGTAGTGCAGAAGGCTGAGAAAGGTGGCAAGTGATTGTGCAGAAGATCAGCAATGGTGGTGTTGGTGGAGATGGAAACAGGTGGGTGATAAAGGAATTCAGGAAAGTGGTCGCGGGGAAGAATTGGGTGAAGGTGACAGCCGATTGGCAGAAATTATGGTCAATGTAGTCATTTTATCTCATCCCCATTCCTGGATACAAAATCCTTGGCTCCTTTTAAAATTGGTTAACCAGACAGACAGCTGATCCTTGATCCTTGTAAAAAAGGGTCCTGCCAAACATGTGATGGCAGGCGACTAAAGCACCATCCCACAAGTCAAACAAGGGCTCAGGATACAAATTATCCATGATCTTAACTGATGCAAGTAGCATTCCAAGAAGATTTTGGAATTTATAATAATTACAACCCGAAGGGAAGATCCAAATTCAAAATCCATTAGCCACAGTTTGAGTCTTGAACTTGCCTAGGATATCTCATCCCTAAGTTCATCTGCCCTTTTAACATTTATTTATATTATACAATGAGGTAGTCTTTAACTATAAATTTATTCTTAGGCTGCTGCAGCATTTTCTTACTTAGTGTGATTTCACATGTATGCAGCAGGCTGTTTCACAGTTCTAAAAAGCCACCAAAACATTATCATCTATACAAGTCTAAAAGTATAAATTTATCATCTATATCAGCTGCTAAAAGTATAATGGTAGTATTAGCCCAGGTAATTCAAACAACTTTCTGATTCTGCAATAGTACAATATCTGATTTAGCCTAGATACTTCACTGACAGACACCATATAATCATCACATCCCGTCCTTTTTTTTACTTTAATCCACCCAATCAACAAGGAGCCTAGCCACAAACATAAGCAACTAATCTTCATCAAGAATTGTTAAAAGTATCATAGTACTGAAATTAAAAAACCCAGATCATCAAGATGGTCGTTGCTGTCCAAAAAAAAAATGGCACGGTTCACAGATTCTTATTTTATTTCCTTTTAACATATTAGAGAGAGTGAAATTATTTTTGGTATCATTTCCACATCAAGTATTACAGGATCAGGACCGGTACTAAGAATGTGGATTAAAGCTGGAATTTATGCAACATGGAAAGTATATTCTAGGCGTAGAAATCAAATCAATTAGAATTTCCATATTTGAGTTTTATTGCATTTTCAAGACAATTGATTTTGTTAGTTTTCCTTCTAGTTCTATTTTAAACTCTATATAAAGAGGCCCTTTTATTGTAATACACACACCATTATTATTGAATAAAATCACAATCTCCCACTTAATTCTCTCTCATTTTCTTCTTCCATTCTCTTCTTTCTTAATTGTTATTGTTCCTTGCATTCGTCGTCAATTTGGTATCAAAGCAAAGGCATTTTCCCTTTCGCCGAATTTTGATTCACCACGTGAAATGTTTCGCAACAACCACCAACAAATTTCTTTTAGTCCTTACCCAACCCACACCAACACCAAACACAAAAACAAAGGGGAGAAACTCAAAGGTACAAATCAGTGGAAGTAGTTTAGTTTCTGTCTTTTTCATTTAATATTAGGGAAAAAAAAGCCGGAACTGTTCATCATAATCAGGATTTGAATTCGATTTTTAGTTATTTTCTTTCTACTAAAAAATAAATAAGAGAATTCAGGAATGGCTGTTGCAAAATAACATTGTACATGTTGCTATTCCAAATACACATACCCAACAATGAACAATTCCTCACAACCCACATATACCATCCCACGCCCAAAAAATCGCACTTATCTCATTACCTATTAACAATTACCTCCACATACCAAGCTCATTACTAACAACCATAGCCTATCCAACCAAGCATGCCTAACTCCCACACCTAACTTGTTCCGTCGTCGGCCACCATATTCAATGCGAAAACTATCCTTCCACCACCTTCCTCACCCAGCACCTCAGGCCCGACCCACTCTAGAAGTCATTATCACCAAACTCCTTCCCCACTATTGCCTACTCTTCACATCACGCAACTAATTTCCAAGTTGCGATATTACCTTGCCAATTCCAGTAGCTCCGCCTATACCTTCGTCATGACCAATCCGCTATACTCGCTGTACTAAAACAACAATATCAATGATTTACACTAAAGACCTAACATGCAAAACTTACTGTTCCATTTTTCCCAACATATAACAACAAAGAGGACAAGCCCATCTGTGCCCATAGCCGATTCAGTTCTATGCCGCCTCCAGTCTCTTCACCTTCTCTATGCAGATTGACCATTGCTCGTTGCTGTTCAATTCACCACCATGCACTAGTTCAGTGCATCGCCATAGCCACCAGTCACCTCGACATCAACCTCCATCCACCACTGACACTGCTGGCTATATGCCTCTGTCTGCATTGCTGCCAACCGCCATTTCTTCCTATTAGTTCATTGTTGGTAAGGATTAAATTGCTTTTGAAAACTTTCTTTTGCTTTTTAAGTAAATCTTGTTTTAATTCCCAAACAAAAAACTAGATTTAAAAAATAAATAAACTATAATAACAATAAATAAAAAAATAACAAAAAAAGTAAAACATCTTCTTAACCATAGACGAAACTTCTCGACCATATAGACCCCATTTTCACAAGTTATTGTACCATTCCGACCTTGTAGAACTCGAGGATGTCACAGTCACCAAGTTTCTTATTGGCTTAGGAGTTGACCTCAAACATCAAGTCCTTGTGCTCAGCCCCGACTCGTTAGAAGACGCTTTCCACAAGGCTCTCGAACATGAGCAACACTCTTGATCTTCTTATGCATGGCATGGTCCTTCTTACTTTCCTGAGCTTCGTCAATCCCGCCCCCCTCCGACCACCGCTCTGACTAATGGCTCTATGGGATGACCCATAAGATTGTTGGGTCTTCCTCTACTCCTACTATTCCTAAGAATTTTATAAGAATATATTTCTTCCTTGAAGTTAAATTTGGTATTACAGATCAAGTAGCTCACTTCAAACAAATCAGAAGGCACACAAGGGCTCAAACATTGGTATGCCTTTCCCAGTCTCATTAAGGTTTTACCATTCATCCCCTTCTAATTCCATTATTTACCACGAAAAACAAAGAGAAAGAAACCAAGGTGCAAACTTCCTCAAGCCATAACTCTATCTGTTTCTCTCATCTAACCTGTCTCAATGATTTAGGAGAGAACCTCAAAGTGGCACTCTCATTGTCAAAGCCTCAATAGCCTTTCTTGGGGAATTACACGACACTGGAAATGTCTTTCGAAATGACAATAAGAGCAACTGAAAAGGACAACACTCTTTTGTATAATAAAAAATGAGAAAATATCTCGCGAGATGAATCCGGAGTACCATACCCGGTCCAGTTTAGAGGGGGGACCAACATTGGCATATATGGAATTACCATGTGCCTGGCCTGTGTGAATGGAAGAAAAAAGAATTATCTCACACAAACACCAAACCAGAGAAGAAGCAAACAAACAAACAATCCATTGATGACAAACAAAAATAGTAAGCGAAGTTCAACAAATAGGATCTGGAGCTGTACTTACAGTTCTTTCCAGCCCTTTGCGAACTAGAGGGTCACACTCAATCACTCCATATCTCCTGCTGCCTCTCCTGTAATACATAAACCACAAGAAAACATATCAGTTTAAAATGTAAACATTTGTAAGACGAAGAGGACATGAGAAGAAGGTTCAGACAGGAGCAGTTGTGGTTGTACTCACTGTGTTTCCACAGTTTTAAGTGAGTGCACAAATGCAGGTCGAATATCAGGTGGTCCATCTTCTAACTGATCAACTGGAGGTTGTATATGGGCTGTTTCCATTAATATCTGAATCAAACGGCAGCCAACCTGGAAAATACTCTATGTTAGTGTAACTCCCATGCTATTTCCAACATTCGATTTGGAAATCACCAAAATAATGTTGGTGGGGGTGTTAGCCCAAAAGGAAGAGAGAAGAGGCCGTATGCCAGCTTCACAAACTACAAACCTTTACTTGAGCATCCTGGCCCCAGGGCTTTAGATCATCTTGTTGTTTCACTATTTTCTTAACTTGGTGTAGTTTTTGTTTCTTCATCAAAATATTGACCTTCTTTCTCAGTCTCTCCTGTTCCTTCACTGCAGGATCAGGTTCTTCTTCAGAACTTTTACTTAGTACATTCTTCCTCTTGGTCTTCTCCAAAAATCTGTGTATTCTGGCCTGAGTAAGAGAGATAGTACTAGGTATTGAACGCTCATCCACAAATAAGCAGTCAGAATAGGAGAAGAAGAGAAAAATTAATTGCAGAAATTAGAACTTCCATAGTCATAATGCCTCTTACGCAAAAAACAAAAAGCTTAGAATTTATTTCTTCCAGGTACATCATCATTATAACATAGGACTCAATCTAAACATTTCATGATGTTTAACTAAATAGAAAGTGAACTGAGCATTTTCTAGCCCAAAATGGACTTCACTTGGAAATATCCAGCTAATCTCATAACAGCATCTCCAATACTAAATAACATGAAAAAGTGTTCTAACTCCCATTTGAAAATTCACCATGTATAAACAATTACTCTCTGAGGGAAATAACATCTCAAAATCTCATCCCTCAATTCCCTCAACAACCCATAGAATATGAGATTACATCTTATAACTTCAAGTCAGAGGGGGAGTTTGGCTTCAACCTCAAAGCAGTGCAATATATTCCATTCAAGTTTATAAACCACTATCCAGAGATATTCTCTGTTGGAAAAATATAGATGTGGAAAATGGCTTCTAACCTGCAAAGGTAACAATGGTTGCACTAACTCATCTAAACCTAAAAGCTTAAGCTAAGAGCGGGCAGATTTATTTTGTTAACATCTGCCATCAACATGTCCCTTCCATGTAAGCTGAAATAATTTTTTCATCAAATTTATGACATCTGCACGATTTTCGTTAATGAGTGGAGGGAGAATTTGAACTCAAAACCTTTGGCAACTGTAATACTATATTAAATGAAGTTTTCCAACAAGGCGGCCATATCAATTCCTCACTTGGATAAGCACAATCAAAATGATGGTTTTTGACCTCTAGAGCTCATTGACTTGCTTCCAAGAAGGATTTTGATCAATCATTTCTCACCAAGGTGGTGAAATGAGGAAAGATACCAAGTTTTCTTTTCTGCTCAAACTCATAGTGGAAGCCAGAAAAGAAGATCCTCAATTATGCAGCACTGATTTTACGGTGGATAAAATAACATTTCCCTTTTCTAACTAAAGCAAGATTTTAACCCTTATGAGGAAATAGAGTAATTTTAAAGAAGAGCAAATTAGCCTAACATATTTTTTAATTTTCTGTTTGGACAGATATCCATACTTATTATCCCAAGAAAACCACTTGCAACTATAAGTCTAATCATCATTTTAATGTAAGTCCTCATCCATCAATGCTCAACTTCATTAACGTAACAAATAAGGCAAACTTTAAGGTGACTAGAAGTCAAATTGTGATAGCAAATTGAAATGAACACTGGAGAAGCCAACCTCTTGCTCAATGGCTTCACCAATATGACATGCAGCTTGCACTACCCTTGCACTGCCATTGCCTCCGCCAGTCATTAACAGCCCCATCAACTTATGCATAGTAATAACCGCCATCATACCTGCAGGCAAGAGATCAAATTGTGGAGCGTAACCCTTCCGGTGTTTCCCTTCCTTACACAACTCCTGTTCAGCAGCAATGGCATCTCTCAGCGGCTCAAACCACCCCAAGAACAATGACTTCACGTATGGCAAATTGGGAGCCAATTTTTGCTCACACATGTCAACTAAAAGCTCTTGATATTCTTTTGCAGCCTCTGCCCATGCCTCAGTCTCCAACTTTATTTGCCTCCTCCTCAGCATATTGTACTTCGCTACACCCATTCCTCCCACCATTTTAGGCTGCTTTTGCTGGCCTTTCTCCTGAATCTCTTTATTCAATTCCTCTACCAATTCTTGAATTTCATCAACATCTTCTTCAGAAATTAACGGAATAGCCTCAGCTGCTGTTCCATAATCCCTGGAACTCCAAGCAAATCCAAAAGGGCCACTTGAAATTGCAAATTTGTGACAGCGCATTTTCCCAATTTCCCGAAAAGAATAATCTCGAAATAAACCCAATTCTTGGTTTTGAGTGTTTACATAGTCTTTCAAGTCAGTTGGTACGGACCTTTCAACAAAAATTGAATCTTGTTGGGATCTTAAGGAGCAAAAAACAGGCAAACAAGAATGGGATTCAGAAAAAAATTTGAACTTTCTTAAACATGATTGTTTGGATAAATCTCTCCACATAATTCAGTACATTTATTTGTTAATTAACAATAAAATAACAGTGATTCAACGAGTATCACAGACTCAAAGAGGGTATACAAAATTTAACAGTATAGAGAAGGAAAGGGATTATTGAGCTAAAAATTAAATGAGGAAGCAAATGTGAGAAAAACCGTAGGGTAGCAAGAACCAGAGGGAACGGCCGCCTTAAACCCTGATGAAAAGTTGAAAACCTCTTCACTAGAGGGCTGCACAAAAAAATCGTGAAACCGCAAATCGAACCGAAGTCGTTAGTTTGAAACCGTTGGTTTGGGTCCA
>CAIGRQ010251121.1:0-17086 GCA_903798375.1 Fraxinus sp. D2006-0159 | reverse complement strand
TTTAAATTGGACCAAACTGTTAGATTTAGGTTTGAATTTTTTTCAAACCGTTCAAAATAGTTTGGTTTAAGTTTGAGTTTTTCGCAAACCGGTTTAAACGATTTGGTTTGAAAATTTGTCAAAAATCGATAAAATCGGACCGCTTACACCCCTACGACCACTACCTTTCACCGTCTATATTTTTGACCAAATCTTTATAATTTGATTGGTTCTCCTTTTTCTCTTTTTAGGGATTAAATGAACAGTAAACGAATGAGGATAAAATGAGAAGATAAAATACGTCCTGAATGAACGGTGCACGAAGGATTCCCTCTGTTAATAGAAGAGGGATATAGGAAATTTCTTAGTTTCTTCGTATGAAATCAATGTTTTTAACTACTTTATTGCATCGATTATGGCAAATTCAAGTTTATTCTAGCTAGCCTATGTTTGACTCCATTTTTTCAAAAAATTATTATTTTTTTTTCAAAACTCATTTCCAATCACATTATCCTATAAAATAATATTACACGTATATCAAAAAAATCTTCCTTACTTTTTAACCACACAATATATAACAAAATACTATTCAAAAATACATTTTTTTGCTAAAAAATGAGCTCAAACATGGGCTTAATATATCGATGACAAAGTGCTCTAAAAGAAATAAATGAAAAGGACATTAGGGTTTCATATTTAGAGAGTTTTGATGTAGATTAAAATCAAAGTTTTAGTGGATTGTGATAAAAGTTTTTGAAATGTATGGTTGAAAAGATGTGGGACTCATGAAAGATGCAGTTGATATTGATTGTTTGACTTTGACTTAAATTAAAATCAAATTTAAATTCGACCCAAACATGTCATAAGATAGGTGAAAAGTTAAAACAGGGTGCTCTACAAATATCGAAGTCTCTTATACGCAAAGAAATAAAGAGAGAAGCATAAATCATAGATATTATTTAGCTTATAAACACAAATATGTATAAAATGTGATCTTCTTTATCAAGTTGTATAGTATTAAAATTTGAAGGTCAGCTAAATTAGACTAGTTTATTTATGTAATTGTGAGTGAGAGAGAAATGCGGTTTCTTATTAATCGATGATGACAATAGCTTCGAAAGAATTAATTCATATTCTCGATAAATTTTACTAAATGGTGAGATATAAATTTGAAAAGAAACTTGGATGGTGAGAAAGAAAGAGAAGATGTTTTACTAATACTAAAATAAAAACAGAGCGCTCTGTAAACACTGAAAAACAAGTTAAAATCTCGTGAGTATACTTAAGAGGTAGGCATTCACAATAATAAATTTGTTTTAAAATGTGAACAATAACTTTACTTCTATTGAAAAATATTGAAATAAAAACAAAGTACTCTGTAAATACGAGAAAAGGAGCTAAAATCTTGTGAGTATACTTAAATGGTAGGCATTCACATTAATAAATTGTTTTAAAATTTGAACAATAACTTTACTTCTATTGAATAATATTAAAATAAAAACAGAGTGCTCTGTAAACACTGAAAAACAAGCTAAAATCTTGTGAGTATACTTAAATGGTAGGCATTCACATTAATAAATTGTTTTAAAATTTGAACAATAACTTTACTTCTCTTGAATAATATTAAAATAGAAACAGAGTACTTAAGTACGAAAAACGAGCTAAAATCTTGTTTGTATACTTAAATAGTAGGCATTCACATTAATAAATTATTTTAAAATTTGAACAATAACTTTACTTCTATTGTATTATAATCGAATGGACAATCAAAATTGAATCTTCGAAGAAACATGATGATGATATCACAATAATGAATGGAATTAACAAGTTTTAGTTTTCAAACTTTCACTCTCTTCACACATATATAAGGTCGCATACATTTTATGATTTGGATTAGTTTTGATCCAGAGAAACGCAATTAGAAATTACTAATTATTTAACATTGGGATTTATGGCTTCATAATATTCATTTTTAATACCTGATCATCATACCTTACAATTTTGATGTCGGTATGATCAGATCAACGGCCTAAACTAAGCGCAGCGTTGGCATCAAATCTCCATGCAAATCCACCGAATTCCATCTTCCACACATCGCAAGGCATTGTTTTGCTGTGCCTCTCCTTCTGCCATGTGTACACTACCCTAACGGTGCATGCAAAAGCTTGCCAGGACACAGAAATTTTCTCCTTCACCACCAACCATACCGCCGTCTCCGCCGCCGGTTGTCGTTCCGGCGGAGCAACCATCCTTCTGTAAGCACAGTTAACCCACTGAACTCGATTTAAACCATCTGATATCAGTCCTGGACACGTGTCCATCTCCAAATTCTTGATCTTCTCAATATCCGTACACCCTATCCCTCCATCTACCCACGCTTTTGTTATTTGATCCACAATTATCCAGGATTCCAGCACTCTCTTTGCCGGCACCACCACCGCCGGATCTGACCTTTCCGGTAAACGAACGGCATATAATCTATTGCTATTATTCTCAGAATTATCGAAGTTAATCAATATCTGTGGCTTTTCCACCGGAAAAACCATATTTTTTGAAGATCCAGTTGCCTTTGAATCCTTCAGAGTAGTCATCTTCGGCAGTAACTGTAAAGTAACATCCGTACGATCAATGACCAAATCTTTCCTATCGTCACTTTTATTCAGTATTTTACTACTGTTACACCGTCTCTCAGTTTTCTTAACCCTAACGTACTTCCTCTTTATTCTCCTTTTATTACCAACACCGTACTTGATCTCCGCCGGAGTCGATCCGGAAACTGAGCCGTCAGTTACTGGTTTTGGCGCGATCGGTCGGTACCTGAGCATAAGCCTGTTAATTACCGTCCTATCATGAGCACCACCGCCGGCAAATCCTACGGTGGACCAAGTTTTTCCACCACTCATAGTTGTCGACGAGCTATTTTTCCGCAATATTTTTCGCTCTCTTAAGAGATAAAAATTACCGGAGGCTGAGCCGACATCACGTCAAGAGCAAAAACTGAAACAATGACGAGCTTTGATTAGTGGGGCTCGGATCTGGGTCCCGGACTAAAGCGCAGCGTATCCAAACGAAACAGAGTGTACACGTTTGTGCATCGCGAAAAAGGTGGGACACGTATGTACCTATGGGAAACAAAGTGGGGGGATACTTTTGGTGGGAGGTTCGAGAAATATGGACGCGTGGCACACGTTTTATCGTTTCATAGTTCTTACTGATTCACTCTCTACTTCAAAGCGTGAAATTCTCTCCATTCTTTGAAGTTCGCAAAAACAAAACAAACATGCAGGTTATAATGTTTGGCTTTCAAGTATAAAAGCAAGAACAAGTAATTTTAATTAAAATTAATATTTTCTCAGTTTTAGTGAAAATCTCCATTCATATAATCCTGCATCATATATCTATTTAAATAATATTAGTATACGACATTACTGAAGTACAAAAATATATATTATCGACTTGTCAATTTTAGCTCCTGTTCAGTAAGGATTAAATTCAGATTTTTAGTAAATTTTGATAAAAAATTAACAAAATATTAGATTGATGGAGAACGTGCAATTAAAAATAAAGTAAATTTATTTGGATTGAGTGAAATATTATTTTATTAAAAAATGTGTGGTTTAAAAGAAAAAAGAAAAAAATGTATTTTGAAAAAAAAAATGAGGATCAAACAAAACGTGTAGTTAAATTCATTATTGACTGTTTTATTTTCTTTTACTTAAATATTATTTTTATAGTTAAATATTAATTTAATGGATATACAATTACTATTGATCGCTCTTTTTCATTTTTATTTTTGAAAAATAGAATTTAAGAGGGGGGAGAAAATGAAATCCAAACAAAGGATACAAAAATGTATTCCCAAAATACCTGCGTGTTTTTCACGTGGTTGGAGCCGTAGGCTGGTTTGAATTGCTTCAAGATTGTTGTTTCTTTCCAATGAGCTATGGAGGCATCAAGGATGAGGACACGTGTGTGTGCGTCATGATTTTCAGGTTTTTAAAATATATTTATTTATTTGTTTAAGGTGTGTGATAAAAAAAATTCGACAAAAAAAATATAAAATAAGTAATTGATAAAATTGTAAATTCATGAAATATGTAATCATTGATTTTTTAACTTAGTCTACACCAAAATAAAGTAGAATAATGCACATTGATAGAAGCATCGGAAAGAAAATAATTTTCTGATGTTTGCAAATTTGAAAAAATCCTAGGTTAAGTCCCCAACTTATTAAATTCGACAAATGAATTATCTTCTTTTTATAATTTGTTAGGTTGATTCTCAATTATTTTAGATTTGCAATACAAGGTTATCATTATATTATTTATTTTTACTTATTTATCCGCATGCGAGAATGTTTGAAGAATTAATTAGGGGGGTGTATTCAAGTGAGACTTTTAATGACTTTTCATGATTTAAAAAATTTAGAAGTATTCAATGTAGACTTTTGGAGACTCTCTAAAAGTATTGGTATATTCAATTGAAATTTTTAAAAAGTTTCTAAAAGTCACGGTGTATTCAATTAAAACTTTTTAGAAGTCTCTGTAAGTTTTGGGGTATTGAAAATTTTATGACTTTTAATGATTTTTATAAAAGTCTACATGGTACTAACTTTTAAACAGGAAATACTAAAATAAAATCTCAAAATTTGTCTATCATTAATCACGAGATTTTTTGGGACTTTCACAAAAAAATAAAAAAGAAATTAATATGTATTTTTTTAATATTTCTATTTCCTTTTCCCTTTGATGAACATTAGAGTTATGATTAAAATTTATTTTTTTTCTATTGACCGTGGTTTCTATTTTTTTCTCTCCTATTGTTTATTCCTATTTTTTCTTATATGAAAAAATTAAATTGTATTCTTATAATTTTTTTTTCTTTTTTCATTCATTTTTTTCCCAGAAAATATCTATTTTTAACTAAATTATAAATTTTTATATGGACTAATATATTTTCATCTATTCTTTAAAGGTATATTATATTAATAATACTAATTATTACATTTATTTTTTATATGTATAATTATTATTTATTTAATAAAGGTCATAAATCTTTATTTTTTAAAAATATTTTTTTATTATATAGGGGAGAATGAAGGAGAAATGGAATTGTGAGAACCACCAACTCGTATATGACAATTTTACAATATTGCACTAGATCCACATACATTATATCTTAAATGAAAGTTTTCAAAAATCTTTTGAATTCTACAAAATTCTATGAAAGTTTTAAGATGAAAATTTATAACTCTACAAAAAACTTCCACTAATTCTATACAAATCTTTAAAAAATCAACGAAATTCACAGAAGTCATCACTTAAAAAAAGTTAATCAAAGTTTTCAAAAGTTGCAATTGAATACACCCCCCTAAATTTTCTTTTTAAGTTACTTATTTCACTCCAACTGATTTTTAAGTTACTTTTTATTAAAACTGAGCGTACTTAGCTTTTCATGCATTGCATGTCTTCTTTTACAATATCGTCAATATAAAGTTGTGCGCTGGTTAATTTTTCAAGATAAAAAAGAAGAAAAAGTTACTGACCTACGTAATACAACGCTAAGTTAATACCTTTATAAAAAATAAATATCACTCATGAAAACATAATTCATGCATTCATGCACGCACGTGTATAAATTATTACTTATTTATTGTCTATAATTTTTGCTAGAATAAAGTCAACAAATCATCTAGACGACTAGAGTTATTATTTACAAGAAACACTAATTAAAAGAGAATCACAACTTTGGAAAAAGTTTTAAAATTGTAATGATAAATATTTATGTTCACCATTACAAGCATGTCAATCAATTGTAAGAAAGATATGACGTACCTGACATCCATTGCCGACTCAATCACGATTCACAAGCTACGGGATTATTTTGCTGAATTCTTTCGACATGATTCTTTTACATGTGATATAATTTAATAGTTCGCCAATGAGTTTTTTGCAAGAAGAATGATAAAATTCAAAACTTCATCACATGATAACTTCTTCTACACTATGTTACATGTTTCTCATTTAATATGGTTGGATAGATCTTCTCAAGACCTTTCCAATGATATAAAAGATCATTAATTTTGACCTTAAAATAAAGAAGTCGTGATTTCTCAAAATTTGGTTGAAAATATGAAACCTTTGTGTGTGTGTGTGTGTGTGTGTGTGTACCATGTTGACTACCCAGCAGATCTCTTAATGTCCCAAATGTGATCTTAAATATTGATTTTGTAAAATCTGACAACACAAATGAACTCAGAACGTTGAAATTAGTTGAAATGACCAATTGAAAAGTTTTTTTTTTCTTTTTTGAGAACGGCGTGGTGGCGCTAATGCGCTACCATTTTTTTTTATTAATTTTAAAAAATTATTGAAAACTGAAAACTGGTCTTGCAAGTGAGGGCGTGTGAGGAACTTGATTTTATTCTAAAAATTGTAGATTGGTCCCTGAATTATTCTTAATTTTTTCAGTATAAGTAAATTAATTTTTGAATAGTTAAAAATAGTTTTTCCAACTTGAGTAAATTCTAATTTATTTTTTTTAAATCAAGAATATTTATTGCATTGTATTTGGCTATTAGGAGCTATTTTTTTGAAGTGCTCTCATTTTTTTTTTTTGGAAAATGAAAAATACTCTAAAAAACATTTAAAATATTATGTTTTAATATGCATTCATTAATTGTGTTGGTATTTAATTAGGTTATGTGATCCATTATAATTTGTTTCCAATTTTGTAATTGATCAGATATTACTGAATCTATGCACACTTATAACATCCTTAGAGGGAAGACTAGAAAAGCAAAAGCTATAGAACTTATTAAAAAGTTATGCGCTCATTGAAATTAATAAGTGGATCCGGAGCATAACTTAATGGGACACGTAAATATTTTTGGGACAATTTTTTTTGTGATAAGTAAAATATGAGAATTCTGATTTTACTTTCCATTTGTCGTGACTGTGTTGTAACATATATTAAAGTGATGTTGAGAGTCTGTATAATAAAACTTAAATGATGTGAGTTTTATTCTTCGATTATAATTAAAATTATTTTCTGTAAGAATTAATTTGTGATATCATGGTATATGTCATAATTGGATAAATGTGCATATTTATACTTTTATTGCACATTATGAAATTATCTTATTGAATTACATAATATCTATTAATTCGTGAATTGTTATAAACGCTAAGATAAGTAGAATAGTGAGATTTTTACTTAGACATATTGATTGTTAGTTGAGTGATAGTTCGATGATTGGAAGATTTAGAGAAAATCTTACTTAGAACTATTTGATTTACCAACTGAGTGGGAGTTTTCATGCTGGAAGAATAAATGTAATTCTTGCTTATAACTCATGGAATTTGGTGTTATGAAATTAAGTCTATAATAGTGAAATAATAGGATTGCGGACGATGATTGGGAACATAGTGAACTTTCGGCTCTGTGTCTAACGTTGAACTATTATATACGTTAATTTGTATTGATGCAAAATGATATATTTGTATAAATGGGCATTGATTGAGAATAAAATGTCNATTGATGCAAAATGATATATTTGTATAAATGGGCATTGATTGAGAATAAAATGTCTCTAAATTCTGATACATCATGTCATCAAAATCTATGGGTGTTGACATTAATAAATGTGACAAGCTAAATGTAATAACATTTGGCATAATAAACTTTTCTGTTAGAAGAACGTGATGTTTTAGATAGCATCAACCACGTAATTGAAGACTTGATGTGGGCCACACTACTCTAGAGAATAAAGATCAAGAACATTGTCAAGTACGGAAAAAAGTAGATTCTAGTAAACTAGTCTCATTTCAATGGATGGAACTTTGAATGTCAATGTGACTTACAAATTGAAGTGTCAATTTTCTCTATTGACACTATGTACCATGTGAGTTAAAAGACGTGCGACTTTATGTTGCTAAATCTCGAGGACATGCTTATGTAACAATGTTCTAGTTCGCAAAAGATTTCGAGTCTTAAGCTTTAAATGAACTAAAACAAATGCAGATAATGAGAATACTGGAAAATGGACCAAGAAGAAGTATCAGACAGAAATATGTGAAAGTGGTTTTAGTAGAGGACCAATATTATAAAGGTTAAAGTGTTTCAACCACACGATTCTCTTAGCTCGAAAGTAGTTAAGTTAAAGGATATAACACTTGAATATGTTTTTCTTAGTGTTGTTTACGTATCAACACTATACATATTGGACCATATCTTGTGTGGATAATGAATTCAAGAGTTAGAAACCCACTTTATAGGAGATCAAGAAGTGTCTTTAGTCTATTGTCGACTCTTTGACTTGGTACATAGATATATACAAATAATGAAGATGGAGTGGAGGTTTTCGTGACTGATACTGCAACTTAGTGTTGCAAAATGGAGAAACTGACCTCTTATATTATATTAAGATAGTATCAAAGGTATTTTGATCTCAATTTTTGTTATTCTAAAAGTGGTCTATTGCTTGAACTTATACGTGATAGTTTTGTTCATACTTCCAGTGATAATGTTTAATTATGATTCTAGATATTTGTGCAATGGTTTGAGGTTTTGAGTTGAGAAAATCATTCAAAGCTATAAGAGTTGAACTTCCATTAAGTAAATCTATTCGAATTTCTTGAGAGATACAAATGGAATTTCATATTTTCATTACATTTATAGATGGATTCACGCATTTCAGTTTTGCCTCTAATTTTCATAAGTTGAGAATATTATTGAATGTGATGAGACTTTGAGAATTGTTTGAGAGTGTGAATCTCTATCATGAGAGATCTATGATCTAGGTAATGAAATAGAAATTCTTATTGGATTGATTATTTCTTGATCACCAATAATTATATGGTTTATTGGGAAGAAATAATATAATATTATTGAATGTGATAAGACTTGAGATAATATAGTCCAATTTATGTATTTTCTTTTGGGAAGATTATTGGTTAACTGCAATGTGTCACTTAATGGAGTTTTCTCAATGTTAGTATCTTCAGAATATATAAACTTTGGACAAGTAGATAACCAAATATGGGTTGCCTTAAATTCATAATCGATTATGTAACTTCTTGATAATGAATTTGGGAACACGAGTCTATTAAGAACGAGATGAATCTCTGAGATACACATAACACTTCAAAAAGGTACTTAAGTGAGATTTTTTATGGATATTAGGTCACAAGATGTGACATTTGGCCCTTTTGTCTTAGTGAGAGAGAAAATTATGGATAATATTATTAAAAATGATATTATGTGTATTGATGAATTAGCTTTGAATGCTTAATAGTTGGTTTAAACTTCTGATTCAAGTGAGAATAATCTATTTACGAGCATGAGATATCTGTCCGAATGTGAGCTATCTAAGAACTATCTAATTTCTTATTCTTGGTTCTGAGTGAGAGTTAAGAGATATTTAATTTTAATGATTATTGGTTTAGAAATCAAGTGGAGAAATTTGAAGAAAGTGATGGATAGTATATATGGAGTATAAAATTTCAACCTAATTTGAGATGTGGTGAAAGTTCTAATTTGACATTATGTTTATTGAGAACATTCAGGATCTTAAAAACTAAATGGAAGATTAACGAGTTTATGATAAATAAAACTCATTTTTTAAATATAATTCCAATATAATTTGAGATGTGGTGGAAGTTCTAATTGAACATTATGTTTATCGAGAACATTGAGGTTCTTAAAAACTAAATGGAAGATTAACGAGTTTATGATAAATAAAACTCATTTTTTAAAAAAGAAAGATTATACTCAATATGAGTATATTAAGTAAGACATTTTTTTCTTAGCAGTGAGATTCACTTTTATACATTGATGCTAACTATGATAGTGTGTTTAAGTTTAGATTATGCCAAAAAGACTTATAGATTGTATTTTCATTCTCAATTGAGAATTGATTGAAGAGATCTACATAAATCGATTCGTAGGTTTTATGTTAAAAGCTTCTATAGTATTATGGTAACTTTTTAGTTACGTTTGCAGCCTAATACATTCATCTAAACACTAGTACTTGAGTTTTAACATGGTTTAAATCTCCTACAAAATTTCTTCATGTGGATGAAGTTTATTGTATTTATGTAAAAGTATGATGCTAGGTTGTAATTCTAATTTTGATATTGATGGCACCATATTGGCTAAGCATGAGAGAGAGTGTATTGAGACCATTTTTGAAATGGTTGTCCTTGATTTTTGAGACGAATGACATGGGTTTAGCAAATTTTAAATTTTGAGTTAAAAACGATTATTCTAGTTTTGTTTCTCCATCACAAGAGCTATATACAATAAAGATTCTAAAATATTTTTTAATTGTGGAATTGCTACCATGTTATGCTCCAAAGTCAAAAGGTGACCATATGAGTCTTCATATATGTCCTGTACTCCATAAGAGTATCTCCAAAAGACTCTTTAAGCATGAGATGCTCTCCATTTTAAAGAGTCAATATTTAAAATCATACTCCAATAGACTCTTTAAATTAACATTTTAATTTAGAGAGTGAGTTTAGCGCTCCAAATTTGGAGAGCGAAACACACTCTCTATAATTAAATGCATTCAAAAAGTTTCAATTTTCAATGTAGGAAAGTAATAAAATAATCTAAAGAAAAGATAGTTAAATTAAAAGATAAAGAAAAATAATAAATATTTTTTTGGAGTAGTAAAATTAAGTGTTGGATATAAAGAGTTTGTTGGAGTAGTTCAAAATTTTAACTTTATAAATTTATAGATGCTTTCTAAATGATAGAATATACTCTTTAAAAATAGAAAGTCTTTTGGAAATACTGTAAGTGTACAAAGAAATATCCAAAGGACCATATCTAGCATGATTAAGAATTAGAAGTATGATATGATGTATACTTGCCCTAATATTTGTTGTGTCATGGATCTAGTCATTAGGTATCGATGTCCTTCGAAAGGGTATTGTGATACCTGAAGAGTGCTGCTGTCAATTATTCTATTTGTTGTCAAATGAATAACTTGTAATTGGAAAAGATATGCAAATATTGGCTAAAGATGAGAGTTAGTCTAGCACAAATAGCTATTAGATTTATACAATCTTGCTATTGTTAGGTTTTTAGTGTTGGCGATTCGGTGGACAAAATGACTGATTTGTAATGTGTTGTAAAAGACAAGGACATATGTTGCAATTTGTATAAATTGGGTTATGAGGTCTAGGGTTCGAGCATGAGAAGAGGAGAAATACGGCGCCGCATTTTCGCTACCCAATCACCTGGATAGTGCTCGAGCGACAAATGTAGAATGTCAGTTGTCCGCTTGTCACTAAGCTCTCGCTCGAATGACAGTGCATTACTCGCCTGCCGCTGGCTTATCGCTCGAGCGACAAGTCGATCCGAAAAACCTTAATTTGCTGTTTTGAAGTATTTTCTTCGTGTCCATTCAACCTAATTACCATCTCCTATAAATACCCAAGTATATGTATGAAATTTGGGTGGTTGATTATTATTCTTTTACCTCATATCATTCTTTAGAGATCCAAAAACACATTTCTTCTTTGCAATTTATTTTTTTTAGTCTTGAGATCTTTCAACCACACTTTAGGAAAATATCAAATTGAAGAATCCAAAACACCTACTTTATAAACATCTTTAGGAAGGTACTTTCTCAATTAAATTTCTAAGGATGCTGGAAGTTGAGAGAGGTTGGATTGCAAGCACAGGAAAAGCACAAGAATTGGAGATTCTTGGAAGTCCACTTGGAAAAGGCAATTGAAGAAGATCGAGAAGCTAGAAGGAGACATCAGATCTTGAAAGTTATAGAAAGTAGATCGGGAAGTCTAATGGAGTTGGCTAGACAACATCTAACTGTAGAAGATTGGAGAAGCTCATGGGTATAGTAGATCTTGGAGATTATATGAATTACAATAGTGGGAACTAGTGGAATTTACTAGACTAGAAACGAACTGCAATCTGTATTGTCTGTAGTGGAGGTAATTGGCTTGGTCTCGGAGTTTTTACCCAGTTGGGTTTCTCCGTCATCAATATTGGCGTTATTTATTACTTTCTTATTACAAACCACGGCAATTCAAAGTAGGATAATTAGATTGTTTGTTTAACCATCTAGAAACAACTAAAAGTGACTTGTTGCTTGTTAATTGTATTGTTATGCACGTAAGGTCAAACTTAGTTAGTAAGCTACGATATTTCAATTGGTATCAAAGTCTAAACTCGAATTCCGACCTTAGATTTCTAAATGGGTAATTCATTATCTGTCCTGCCATATTTTGATGGAAATAATTATGCTTATTGAAAGGTTAGCATGAGAGCTTTCCTAAAATATATGGATGAGCGAATTTGGTTAAGTGTGGTTAATAGTTGGACCGTCCTTAGTTTTACTGTTAATAATGAAGTTATCCCCACTCCCATTGCTAATTGGACTAGAACAAACTTAGATGAGTGTAATTGGAATAACAAAGCCTTACATACCCTATTTATGGAAGTGTTCCCTCAAGAACTTAGGAGAGTATTTATGTGTGAGGTTGCAAAAGAAGTTTGGGATATTTTAAAGACTACATATAGGGAACTCAGGCAGTTAAAAACTCTAAGTTGTAGATGTTGACCACTAGGTTTGAAGAGATTAAGATGAAAGAGGATGAGACATTTGATGAATTCTATTTGAACATAAATGACATAGTTAATTCTAGTTTCAACCTAAGTGAGAAAATACCCGAGTAAAAAATTGTTAGAAAAATCCTTAGATCCTTACCTGAGCGATATAGGCCTAAAATCATTGCTATTGTGGAGAGTAAGGATATAGACTCTAGTAAAGTGGAAAAGCTAGTGGCTCTCTCCAAGCTTATGAGCTGACATTAGCTAAACTCACAAACGATAAGTCATTGACCTTAAAAACTGTGGGAATATTTTCAAAGAGTCCTCGGATTCAAGTTCTCCTAATGAAGAGGAATTTGCATACTTAGTTAAAAAATTCAGGAATAAACAAAAACCTTAAGAGAAGCATAGAAGTGGTCCAAGTGAGTCTAGGAAGAGTTCTGAATCTGTGAGATGCCATAATTGTTGAGGTTTTGGTCACGTTAAGAGTGAGTGTCCTAGCAATATGAAAAATTCGGATAAGGCTATGAATGCTACTCCCACTGATGACGAGTCTAACTCGGACAATCAGAGTGAGAAATCCATTCGTGAGGAAAGTGAAAAGTATATTGCCTTTATTACTAGAATTATGAATGAATCTGATAAAGAGAATGAGAAGGCCGATAACGTAAGTAGTGGTGATGATTTTGATAGTGATGAAGATATCCATGAAACTTATGATAAGATATATGAGGAGAGTCATAAGATTCTAACTAAAACAAACCTTAAGTATGAGAATCACGGAACGTAAGTCGGAAAATGAGAAACTCTTAGGGTCTATTTGATTGCAAAGGTGGAAAATGGGTGGATAGAAAATGTTTTACTGGAATTGAATTACCTAGAAAATGTTTTACTTGGAATTGTAATTAATTATGTTTGATTGATATAATTTTCCACATGGTCCGTTTGTCTTTATTTTTCATGAAGATTGTCAATTAAAGGGATACAATTTATTAGAATTGGTGATAGAATTTGTTTGGATTCCAAAAAGTAAAATAATAATAAAAACGAATTCGAAATTTCTTTATGCTCGTTTGACTTTGTTTTAATGCAAATTGTCAATTAAATGAATAGATTTTTTTACCATTAGGTTTGGGATTTTTTCCAAATGCCAAAAATGAAATAAAAAAAGCAAAAATAAAAAGAAGATGGAAAATTAGATTCCCACCAAAAACCAAAGAAAACAAATTCCTTAAAAAGCAAGAAAGTTGGCACGTGAGGTTGCTAAGTGGAAAATGAGTTCTGGGCAAAATATTGTCTATCAAACGGCTTCAAAGTTGGAAAATGGAATCTTTTTTCCCACTTCCGTGGAAAAGGTCCCTTATCAAACAAGACCTTAGCGTACATTCAGGAATCTACCTCAACCTTAAGTGAGTTGAAATCTATGAATGAATTTTTAGATACTCAGGTTAGGAATTTCACTAGTGAGCTTGAGAAGACATTTAGGAGAGCTAATGAACTGACAATTGAAAAAGAAACCTTAGAAATTCAGGTTAAAAATTTTCTCAGCGATCTAGAGTATTCTAAGTTTCAACTTCTTGCATTTTCTAGTGGTTCTAAGAAGCTAGATAACATTCTGGGAATGGGGAAGCCTACTGGTAATAAGGGAGGTTTGGGATACAATAAAAATGATTATAATGTTGCTAATATGTCCAAGACAACATTTGTCCTTGGTATTGACCAGCTTACACATGTGCTTAACCCTTAACCTAAGAATAAGGGATATTTAGGACAAAGACCTACTAGATAGCGTAGGACTTCCCAACCTAGGAGTAGATGTCAGTGATCACATACATTTGGTCCTAGGTTTATCCCTACATATTTTCATTGCAGTAATTTAGGACACATAAGGTCTAGGTGTCATCATTTCCTGAACAGAAATAGAAATAAGAATCAGAAGTTTGTTGGTCAAATTGACTTTTTTACTAATCAGGTGAGTCAATTGACCAAGCTAATGACAGATGACTGGGAATATTCCTGTCACTAGGCAAGTTTTGGTAAAGAAAAATGATCTGAAAAATATTGAAATAGATCACAGTGCTCTTAAAGGTAAGAACATTTGCATACCTAATTGATTAGATATTTTTGATGTATGCTCGAACTTTATCATTGTGCGTCATTAATTTATACATGCATCACGTTTGTTTATTTGTTTTTTAGATAGAAATCACAAGCATTTTTCATTATTTTTGTGCGTGTTTGAATTTTTTTTGTGTGATTTGTGCATTCATGTTTTAAGTTAAAAATACAAAAAAATTGAAAATTTAAAAATGAATATGTGGTAAAGTGATTTTACAGCATAATATATAATATACTTGAATATCTAGGTTGTAATCAAGCATGTGTTTAGTTGATGAGCTGTAACACAAGTTTCATTCCTGACTTAAATTATTTATGGACTACTTAGTATATGTCTCTTCATATATCATGTGCATTGCACACACTATGATATTTTTAGTAGGACTCTACCACGTGTGAGATTTGGAATGGCAATCACATGTTAGTAAGATGACTTTGAACATGAATTGACCTTATGTATTAGACTTAAGCTCAAGTTTATCCCTGATATTAAAAAAATGGGAGCTCAATATCTTCTTTTTTTTTCGAAGTCTATTTGACTAGAGCAATTAAGCCTACGGGGTTTCTCATAACTTGGTGCTTATGGTCAACTAATTTGGATTAATAAAGCTCGCTACAATGGTCATTTTAGTCGTTTAATTGAGAATAGTCTGCACTTAAGATAAGAAAAATAATTATAATTTAAAATATTGAAAGATGTGAAAATAAAATATGCTCAAAGTTAGGGGGGAAAAATATCAATACAAAATGAGTTTTTATTTATGGGTCCTAATGTACTTTAAATGGTTTGACTTTCATAAGTAGAGGAATACACTTATTGACAGTGATGCTTAACATGTCATTTTTCACAAAATTAAGGTTTGGTGTTGATTACGCCCGAAGAATAATGCGATAGTTGTAGTGCAGTTTTTGGGTGTCGTATCCACATGGAGATGGATGAATGAATCGGGGAGTTCAATAATTTAGAGTTCTCGTGAATTGATCACAAATAATTTGTTTATTGAATTAAAAAGTGAATATCAATGGAAGAAGTCATGAGATTAAAATCAAAATGTAGAATAGTGAAGTATCGAAATTCCCTCAATTCGGTTAGATCAATTAACCTCAATAATTCATACATTTTCTACTCAATTAGAAGTTTTTATCCTAACTCTCTAACCGGAGGATTTAGCAATTCAAATCAATTTAATTTCACATGTAATTCTATAATTTATATTTCCTAGATCAAATTCCCACCCTTGTTTATTGAAATCAGATTCAAAAAGCATTTATATATTTATAACATACAACAGTAACTGAATTACACCAATAAAGTATTTGGAATTTAAACTCAAACTAATATTTCAATTGTTCAATGGAAGAAACATGATTAATTCCATGAAAAACTTAATAAAAGTTAAGTCAAACTCAAATCTAATTCATAAAGAGGAAATATAAACCCTTGAATTGTTTAATCAATGAAAAAACACATTACATGAATATATGATGCAGAATTCTCCAATTCCAATTGAGTTCCTTCGTAGCTTAACCAAAAGATTTAGTTCTTCATGAGTTTCTTGAGCAAAAAAAGATGAAAGAATGATGAAGAATGAGGCGTTCTAGGACGTTCTTGCGTGTATATAGGATTGAAAAGTCGAGAAAAAAGTTGTTTCCATAAGAGTTTGGCGTAAATTAGGAAATGGAAATTGTGCCTCAGAAATACTCTATGCGACTGCATAGTTATAGGTGTTGCGGTCGCATAGAAGGCTTGAACTGGCCATTCTGTGCGACCGCATAGAAATAACCCTATGCGATTGCATATGTTTAGAGCTTTTCCACTAGACAGTTTTTAGTATTTTCATCATAATTTTCTCTTCCAATGTCCAATTGAGGTTATTCAAGATACTTTAAAAAGCTAACTCAAAGGGATACAACTTTACTTCAGTTATCATCTTCGAATTCGATCGTTTTCTCTGTCCAAAACTGGTCTCAATATGAGGCTGAAAACCGATGCAAAACGTTTCAACTTGAAAGTTGATATGTGATAATGTCTTGGCTGTATTTCATCCATTTGACTCCTTTATTCATCCAATTGACCTCTAACACTCTCCAATCTTCATCCCAAAGTTAGAAACAAGTTTATAGTATTTGCTCTTTAGTCCCTAAACTTTCACTTTCTTTCATTTTGGTCATTTTTCGCTCTTTTCTTCAATTCTCCATCGTTTTTACCCATTTGCAACCTAAACCAAGATATAGAAGTACTTAGTGCATTTAAGCGTCAAATAATCATAGAAACGCAAATATTAATGGGTGAAAAATGTAACAAATGTGCTATTATCACACCCTCCAACTTGCTTGTTGCTAGTCCCTAGAAATTTAATGCAGAGCAGATGAATGAATGATTGGTCTATATTAGAAGTGAAATTGT
>CAIGRQ010251105.1:0-15655 GCA_903798375.1 Fraxinus sp. D2006-0159 | reverse complement strand
TTTGGTTTTTTTTTTTTTTTTTTGGTTTGGTCGGGTCGGGTCGGGTTTATAGTGACAACCCGCAACCCGCAACCCGTCCCCCCAACCCAAAACCCGAAAACCGCCCAAAAAACCCAAAAAACCGACCCAAACCGGTCGGTTCGGTCGGTTTCGTTGGGTCGGTCGGTTTTTTGCCCACCCCTACTTGCTTAGCGACAGTGCTTACTTTCACGAAAAGCTACCCGAAAATCCTTGGAGAAACACACATACACAGGCACATATCCCTTTTGATTTTTATATGCAAATCGTCGTTTAGATTTTTTTTTCCCACTACTCTTCGATATATAATGCTAGTAATACCCCGATGGCGAAACGCTTTTACTTTGAAGAACACAATTATTCAATCAACATGGATCGCTACACCATCAACAGCCCATTCGGCTAATTTCCATTCTACCGATGTTTCATTTGAGAAATGGAAGAACAAGGGGAACCCAGTAAGATTTTTGCCCGCTTCTCGAAAATACTCTCTTACAATTTTTGAAGACAGAAATATCCTTGTTACATTATTTCGATTAAATATGCTTGCTTTTTTCTGTTCTTCGATATTCCTTACCACGTTAGGTAAAGTATCTATTTATTTTTATTGAATTTTGGGAAACTTTTTGCTTTTGTTTTGAAGACAGGTTATTTTTGCTGGGTTGGTTGTAGATTTGTATGTTGACACTTAGCTTGGTAGATTGAATTTCACAATATGATCTTGTTCATTTGTTGTAAAAATACCATATATTTATGAAAATATGCGAGAAACGACTCAAGAGCCTTTTGTTTAAGTCTCTTTGGCGATTCACTTGGTGCATTTTGATGGTGATCATGTTGGTCCAGACCGCAGATTTTGGTGTGACATATATAGCCAGCATCATGGCGCTATTACTTAGTTGAGCTAGGGCATGCGGACTGGGTAAGGGATTGGTTACGTATTTATGTGGAGGAGTTTGTAACACTCTTCGCCTTGGATATCTGATAGTTATGTAAGAAGTTTATAATAAAGTTGACTCATTCAAATCAGATATATTTTGGCTAAGTGGACCTTTGCTTGCCTATTTGATAGTTGATACCTCCCTACATTAATTTAATTTTTTCAAGCCTACTGCTTAGCGTCCAACTATGTTACAAAGACTAGTAATCTAACTTGGGATTTGACAGGTGGTAATGAGATGAGGTTAGTTTGACCTTTGATAACTAAATGTTATGGGACAAAGTACCTTCGCATAGTACTGTTCCATAATGCTGTTAAAAGAATTTTGTCAGAAGAACAATTGGTAAGTGCTAGCCGACTATGTGAGAACTAAATGTTGTTGAAGACAGTACTACGAAGTAATCCCCCTCATTGAAAACCCAGGTGTGAGAATGCTAATTGTTATGACCTCACAGTCATAGATTAATGCTTCATGAGATTTTGCATTCACAAAGGTGTAAACTAATTTTAAGAGTTAGAATGAGGTTTCACACGTGAGAAAATTGAGATTCAACATGCTCTTGATGTTTTTGCACTCGATCCCCTCGAAAGAGGTCAAATGGAAGTTGCAGTTGGTTCTACTTTGTCATTTTCATGGAATTTTATTGTCAAAAAATTGGTCATTGCATTTAGTTTGCATTAGTCCATTTCATATTAAAAGTGTTTTATAGATTCTTAAAGGTTCCATGTGCAGGATTGGCATTCTTAGGAAAGAAAGAGAAATAAAAATGGAGGAGGATTTCTTGTCATTTTGGTGCTCTAAAGTTTCCTTTGGCTATACTATAGCTGCCTTTGGATTTGGCCCAGACCACTAATGGATTATCTGAGCAGTATAAATTTAGAAACTAGATTCTCTGATGTATCATGTATTATTGCATATTGCCAGTTGTTCTTGTAAAAAGGGAGAAAAAATAAATTTTTGCTATGTACAGAATTTGAGAGAGAGAGAGAGAGAGAGAGAGAGAGAGAGAGAGAATTGAAGTATCATCATGAGATGTTTCGATGGAACTATTGATGTTGGATTTCTTTTGACTGACAACTGTCATCGTAATTGTTACTTAATTTTATCTGTAATGCTGCTTCAGAAGTGCTTTGGGATGGAATCTGTTGGAATCCAACATCTCTTCTCTATTTTGTCCGTTTGGTGCAATCAGCTGACTTTCATTCAGAGAGTGTAAATAAAGAAGAGGGCAGTGGTCTCTGCTGATGTTTTCTATTTTTATATGCCCCACTCGCCAATTGCTGGCTATTTTCTGTTTGTATTTGAGAGTTATTTTTTACTCATTCCTTTTGTAGGTCAGAAATAGGCATTATTTTTTCTCTCTAGATGTGAATTTTAACAATTAAAGTACCTATGCAGGATGTAAGCGGTCAACAGCCATCAAAGACGAACAAGCCATGTCAGGTCTTATTTACTTTTAGTACCTTAGATATTGGTGAATTTTAATAATTGAGTCTAGGATTATGAAAAAGAAAAAAGCAAAGTAGGCTGTCGATCCTTCCAACATCATCCTATCTTGTGCTTTTGCATGCTTCTGTACATGATTGGATTAGCACATGAAGCATGTTAACATAACCAGAAATTTGCTTTTTTGTTTTCTGGCGCTAACATAATATATTATCATTACTGATTTCACATCATATCTTGTGACGATCAACCTTTTTTAGGTCTCTCGTGATATGTAAATTTGGAGTTCTAATTTATTCAGTCTATTTCTATGTTTTAAGAATCAGTAATATGTGAATTAGTTTGTTTTTTTCCCATGTTAGATTTATTACTTAAACTTCTCTGACATTGGAAGATTTTGATTCAGAATTATATAAGATACGCAGTACGACAAAAGCGTTCCGATGCAAAGAAAGCTCTTAAAAATCTTATCTTCCATGGGGGTTGTTCCAGATCAGCACCTGAGGTATACCATCAGTCAATCTTTTACATTTAAAAAAGGACTGGTATGCTTTTCTAACACTTATTTTCTTATATGTAGTATGTTTATTGTAATTTGTAGCAGTTTCCTAATACCTTGCATGAGTATCTGTTCGCATGTATGCCTATGCACATGTATGTACTGTCATTCATGCATGTGCGTGGACAGGTCCATGTTACCTATAGGGGCTGGGAGGATGAGATGAGATGAAATTTTGCTAACAATCAAGGTTTTCTCATTTCACATGTAATACCGGTTGTATTCTTGCACATGCTTTCCATCTGAAAACAATTATGTCTCTTCGCCTTTGGTGTATTTGAAAATTAAGTGCACCTTCAAAAAACTTTTTCTCTACGCTAAATTTTCTTTTGATGAGAAAAGTACGTGCACAAACTTATAGTTCCCTACTTAGACTAAGGTTAGTTGAGTTACATGGAAAGAAGTCGATGATGGAATGTTCCTCATTTGCAGTTTTTTTGAACTTAGGCTCGTGTCTAATGGATGAACATGTTTTGTTTCTCTCTCGAAATATAGCCAGACATATATTGTGTGGGGTATTTTTGCATACGTATTGTTCATCTTTTGTATGATTGATGTAACATATATGTCGGATCACAGTATATGGATTTTGATCTATGTTGAAGAATGGTGAGCATTTTTGAAAATTCAAAAAAGGATTTTGTCATGCAGATTCTAGTCGGAATATTTAAGTCTCAGCAGCTTCTGTATTTTTCCTGTTTTACTCTTTCAAAATTCAAATGGATATCAATAACTCTAGCCAATTCACTATTTACCTTCAATATCCATTTTTTTCTGGTCAGTTAGGATTTCTTTAATTCATATGGATATTCTTGTGTTGAATATTTTCAATTCATTGTACTTTAGGAAGCATTTCAAAAGATAGAAGCTGGTTGTGAAGATCAATTTGACAAGAAATCTCGAATAAAGCCTGCTCGTCAAGCTAGGAGAGCTTACCACAAGAAGATAAAGCGTTAGTTCATTTTTTTGCCAACTACTTTCTTGACCTGTTCAAATTGGCATTGTTATCTTTTATTATCTAGTTATTCATGTTAAATTTAAAATATTTTTCTGGAGGACCTGCGGCAAAACTCTCTGTTTGGATCATTCGCATTACACGATCAATTTTTATACATGTCTTAGCATTGTATCAGGCTCACTGCTGGAGAAAACTTTTGTCATTTTAGAAGGATCGGATCTATTTTACCCTAAAAACATCATTTTAGGAGAATCTTAAGTTCTCTTGCTAACTTTTAAAGTATATAAAGCGATAAAGGATGCTCTCCTTTGGAAAATCTCTATAGCATTTCTTGGGCCTTAGGAATTGTCATAAGACAGTTTCTTTGTGAAACCATCAACCTCAACCATCAAAGCAGTCATTGCCAAAATCTTGAGCCTACAAAGTATATAAAAAGTCATGTCAACCTGAGTAAGAATCATGTAACAAGTTCAAATATATGGGCTATGCTCATTTTGGTACAAGTACAAAATCCGTGATGCATTTTAGTATCTGATTGTGAGGATTGAAAGAACATTTTAAGCCCAGGTAAGCCTGTTTAGCCTGTGTTTGCTTAGTCCTTCGACGAAAAGTGAATGCAAACTAAGAATAATTTGTCTATATAAATCATGATAATAGGCTGCTAAGAAGAACTACTATTAGGAGCCAAAGGACAAGAGAGTGAACTTAGGCAAACAACTGTTAGTGATAACTGAACTTCATTCAGCATCTAAATTCTATAAAGTAAGCAAATCAGGGGATTCAAAGCTCTTAGAAATTATTTACTCTGTTCACAAGTGAATTACCTTATTTCCTATTTGAACATCCACAAAATATGCTATGTTTCCAGAAATAGCAATTTGGTTTTATAATTGCTATTCCATAGCATTTACTTCTCAGGTTTAAGTAGCTTCATTGGAGAACTGGTCAAGTGAATAATTATAATGGACGATATGCATGTCTATGTGTAATCACATCCAGTTATTTCATTCTATTTATCGATGTAAAACCCATTTACTTTACTCTAATTTCTTATTCTTTTGAAGGAACTCGTTTGTGCTTAATATGATTGGGGCATTTCAAAGGGGTCAGAAAGATGGTTTACAATTTGCAGGATTGAACTTTTATAATTAGTTGGAAAGCTTTGAATTTACTCCTTTATGAATATGAGACGTTGAGCGTAGTTGAATTTGAGATGGTAAATTGTTCTCTTTGTGCAAATTTTCAGGTAAGCTTCATAGGGATAACATGTTCGAAGATTTTGATGCACACCCTGAGAGAATATTTCAGGCAACTTTGGGGAAAAGATGCTTCACTTGGACCTNGCAAATTTTCAGGTAAGCTTCATAGGGATAACATGTTCGAAGATTTTGATGCACACCCTGAGAGAATATTTCAGGCAACTTTGGGGAAAAGATGCTTCACTTGGACCTTTAAACCTTGGGAAATGGGATTTGACTGGAGGGAAAATTTTAGCTGGAATAACAGAGCATACAAAGAACACAATACTAAAAGTGGGACCGAATTCAATTACAGGTCTACCTTCGTAGGCACATATTCAGATAGGATAACTCTTGGTTTACCCCCAGCTGGTCCTTTGAAGATTGAGGACATCAAGACTGCGTGAGTACTCTCATTGCTGTGTTTTGCATATTAATCTTGAAAACTAGCTATAAGTAAATCTTTGAGCTTACCCGAAAATGGTTTATGTTTCTTGGAAGTAAAAAAAAGTTACTTATTCTGAAAGTATCTCTTGCAACACTATTAAAATAAGTAGCTTTTTCTCCATAAACCAAATAAAATAGTTAATTTAAAACTTGCTCATTTACTCATAAATGAACCTTTTAGGCTTAGGCAAACATGTTCTACATGTTCCAGTGATGCATGACTAGGTAAATGTCTAATTTTATAAGAATCAATGAAAATTTTCTTTCATGTAGTTTTCGCTCGTCAGCTTTGAAGTGGCATCCAGATAAGCACCAAGGTCCTTCACAGGTCATTTTCATTATCTTTAATCAATTACTTATTTCTCATCACGAGAATATCAATGTCATAAATATACTATGACAAACATTTGCATCACTAATCTTTAGGTTCATATTTGGCCCAGTAAACATTATTGCTCGTGATATTTACTTGTTTAGTATTAGCATACTGAGTATTATGGCGTGTTTGGTAAGATGGATGGGACGACACCGACAATATTAATGAAGAAAAAGAAGCTAAAATTTTGTCTACTAGACTATTTGATCTTAAAAATTTGATTGCCTAGTGATGCTGACTGAATCTGGTTTAAGGTCAAAGGGTGGGCTTAGATGTCTTCAGAATGGATTAGATTATTAAGAAATATGATGATAACTATTATATTTCCTTTTTTAATTAAAAACTGTTCTAGCATTTTCGGCAAGGTGCATTGAATGCTACCGAACACTGAACAGTATTAAACTAGAAAAGCCCTGTCCAGTACTGTGCATACCAAACTTTTCCCAAATTACGTATTCTGATGGGAGTTGTTAATATGATTTTGGAGTTTTTGATAAATGTTTTAGTTTTGGCAGGCAGTTGCAGAAGAGAAATTCAAGCTTTGTGTCAATGCATACAAATCATTGTGCAGTGCACTCTCTACAGCTTGAGCTTCACTTTTTCTCCCCCCTAATCCAGTATGGATCAATGTCAAACAACGAACTATACCTTTTTCCCAATAAATTTGGGGTTGCATGTGAACTTATATGGATCAAAATTAGGTTATTTATTTATTTAGCTTTAGAGGAAAAAAATAACACATTTTTATATTTTATTATTCTTCTTCTTAATCATTTCAAATACCATACAATCCATTGGTCAAAGCATGCTTGTAGAGTAGGGAATTTGTGTGCTTTATGTTCTGTATCAAATAGCAGCCGAAAGTTTCAAGCTGGAAGAATTTGAATAAAGGAACTATGGAAAAGCGTTTTGCTTTGTTCACTATTTTGTAATGCATGAAGCATTGCTGTACGTGGGGCATCAACTTCCATTCTGTCAAACCAGTTGGTTCTCTTACATTCAAATTAACAACATTAAGGCCCATATGGCATGGCTTTTTAAAAGTCCAAAGAAACTTTTGAGATCAAAAGTTGCTTTTGGACATGTTTGATTAATTTTTTTAAAAGTGGTTCTTCTCATTAGAAGAGTTTTAAGATAATGCTGACCCAATATTTGATTGTCATGTTGGAATTTACGATTCTACTTAACCGTCGTCCAATTTATTTCTCGACAAACAACTTAGCGTGTTATCCATTTTCTATGATACATGTTTTTACTATTTTAGCCAATTAGCTCTCTTGATTGTCAAACTAGTCCTAATCGATTGATTTAACTTAATACATTTCTATGTCTATTGCATGGGGTTTGTGAAAATGATTAGAAGGGTTGCATTGTATTAGAAATATATGCATCTCCTACAAGAATGTGGAATGACTGGTTTAAAATGTATATTGAGAGATTATACAATTATTAAGCAAATATTTGGTAATCAAGCAAATGAAAGGACATTAAATACATAAAATAGGTAAGACAATTAAAAAGTACATTGAAATTAGTTAAGCTAAATTATTCCAGGTCCTCCGCATAGTATGCGTCTACATGCTCCGTCCTTCAAACGTAACTCACTCCTTTTGTTTACTGAAAATTGACCCTACATTTAAGGCCATTTTTGTTCATTTTTGACATTCAAAAATGACGTGATCAATTTAATGATAGTCATTATCTGGAACAGAAGACTTATATTGTTGACTTTGTTTGGAAAGTGTAAGAATACAAAAGTGGATAGTGTGAGATGGCGTGGTCCATGGAGGGGGATTGACTACTTCAATTTATAGCCCAAATCTGGCAAGTTGACCCCATAGTCATGACGTCCACAGTGTTTAGATTGCCTTCATACGTCAACTACAGTATTTTCCTTATTAAATGTGTCATCATTTAGTTTAGGTGTTAGAAAAAGTAGATAATAAGATTGACATCTAGCAGCTCATCATGATGTTTGAGATTACTACAGGTATTACTGTCATTTTTGATTTCTGATTGGTTGGCCATGGGGTGCTTACACCGGCCTTGCCACGTGTTCTTATGGGATGGGTCAAGGTAGAAGTGATGACATTATCTCGTCAAATCAGTAATGATGATGTTTCTCAATCACGGCGAAACTTGTCGAGTTGAAATATGACTTGATCTAAGTCTTTCATAGGGTTGACGTGAAATTGTATTTGTTGATCTTGTTTAGAGGCTTTTGTTAGTGAACGGTTTTATAATGAATTCTTGATTACGAAACCGATATCAACACTGTTCATTGTCTTGGGTGAAATTTTAAAATGGTCAGCTAACTTAAAATAGACATCTAAGTTATCTCAATTCTCCAAAATTCAGTTTCTTGATTTGCATCATAGAAAGGAAAGTACGTACCAAGAGAGAAAAAATTGTACTTTTGACTGAGCTTAATGTGGTTCAATTGCAGCACGGTGAGTGGAAACCATCGAGCTCTATATTTGCACGGTGTAATGCACCAAACTATACAAAAGATGGCCAAAGCAACTACTAATCAAAATGATGACTAAGCAACATTTGACTGCAGAGAATTATCTAACAGAACAAGAAAATTTTATTTTCCATCAAGAACAGAAACAGGCTGCAACTCAAATTACTATTAAAAAACAAAATCTGGCTGTATAGCAATAATCAAGCTCTACAACATCTAAGCAAATGTCAGGTAGCACAAGCAGACATTGGCTCTTTCTCTTCAGGTGTCAAAGGAATAGGTTTGGTAGGGGCAGGCAGACGTCCAATACTATCTACTTTATCTTTCTGTTTCGGTGGAGGCCTTGCTGCTTTAGGAAGCAGCCTGCCCTTCTTCTCAAACCACTCGGGTTTCAGCAGTGCCCGGAAGCCCAGTTTGTTATAATACACCCTCCTTACGGACCCACCAGCAGCTTCAACTGCTGCTTTAGCCCTGACGGTGACCCTCGACACCTGTAAAAATAATTTTATAAGCAATTCCAGATTACAAGAAATTTCATGATATGATAAATACACCCAAGAGTGAATGAATTCCTCCAATCAATAGGTATGATGTAAAAGAAAATATTGAATAGAAATGGATTAGCAAAGAACAGATTCAACCAAGGAGAATCATAATAAAATGAACCCGTAACTGATCAGAGAATTGGATTACCTCAAGATGGATGGGCCATTGTATATGTTCAGACCCACGGCCCATCAGTCGAACTCCATCTCTAATTTGCTTCCCTATTGCCCCTGCATCCTATTGTAATGACAACGTATCAGATAAAGCTGAGTGAAGAATGAAAGGTATCAAGTAATATGAGAAACTTATACATGCCTTGAGAGTTTTCATAGTTATCAACTCTGAAGAATCTATCTTCCCCGCATTGATCAGCTTCGCAATTTTTCCTAAGCCAACTGGCTGCCATAATGTGTACATTAAAAGGTTAAAATTACAAGGCTAACAATAAATAAATAAAATAATTCACACATATCAAATGCATCTCTTTCTCCATGTGTGAGGGAGACAGCGGAAAAGAACATATAATCGAAAAATTGACACGCTCATAATTCATGCTGCAGGCACATTAACCAATAAGAAGGTTGGAAGTCGTCATGCACTCATCAAAAACTGCATAGTTGACAATAAGGAAGGTATTATTCACGACGCAGCCACATAAAAAACAAGACAGTCTCCCACCATGCATGTGTGTTCATTCTGGTTCTCTAAATTTAATGAGAAGTGCACACAAAATGATGATTGTACCTTTAATTTACACCACTTATAAAATTATACACTTAATATTGCAGACTTGCAAATGTTCCAGGTATTCGAATCAGAATCAGAAAACCTTCAACTTGCTGCAAGTAAGGGCACGTTCTCTTTACCATTTTCAAGTCGTTTTCTATTTTTGATTTTCCAAAACAGTGAAAAAGCGTTCTCTTCCCTATTTTCGAAAACGCGTTTTTGAAAACAATTTAGAAAGAAAATAAACCAAAATTTTCAAAACGCATTATGGATGTTTTCAAAATGTCAAAAAAAACACATTTTCAATAATCTCAAAATTGACATTCAAAATACAAAATCCAAAATGAATTCAAAACTCAAAACTGAAATACAAAGAAAACAGCCCATAATTCTCCCAAAAATAGACAGAGCATCTAACCATATACATTGATATTCATAAGTCAATCAGGAACCATGTATCAATATGCAATCATATAACAAACCGAAATGAAAAGAAGTGGATGTCTCCAGGTCAGATGAAGTGCACATGAATAAGTTTTGGTAACTTAACTAGACAATGACAAAAAGATCTGGAGATAAATGAAACCGTTCAGCATTTCTCCCCACAACTGATATAATTCAAATAAAAATCTCTATAATAATACTGGTACAAACTACTATTAAAATCCAGTTCTCTGTCATCACAAACAAAAAGATGACATGCAGAGAGTGGAAAAGTGTAGACGAAAGGATAGGAAACATAAGGAAGCCTATTGATAGTTGGCAGGACTTCTTATAAGGAACAAAGAGTGAAGCTTCATGCATATCTGACACAAGAAATGAGCATGGTCATCAATTTTACACTTATTTCAGTCCAAAACAATGAAATATAAACATGACTAAAGAGGGATTAAGTAAACTACTGCAACCATGCATATATAGAGTTGAGCAAAGACTTAATTATACAGTCATATGGATGTTTGACCTTTTTGTATCCAATTATCTACTCAATGCCTTTTGTTAAATATTTTGAAGAGAGCACGATTCAACAGCATGACACAATATGATGTTTATAAGAGGTTTATTTCATCACTAAGCAAAGTGCATAAACAAGCATTGTTTATTTTATCATAGCTGTGTACATTTTCACTTTCGTTCTATAGAAAGTGCAACCTGACAGGATCTATATGTCCAGTTTATAATCAGAGTTAAGTTACCGATTGAGAAATTTTACTAAAAGCTATGTCCAACAATTGATAATAGAATTCCTAGCTGGAAGCCTATTGTGATGCACGTATCAAAAAACTAAAAACAAGGCATGATGCCAGTGAGTCTTTTAAACAAGAGCGTGTTTATAAACAGTAAGCAAATAGAAAATGAGTGGGGGAGAAGTGGGTACTACTTATGGGTCCTACAAAATGTGTGAATAAAAGTGGTTTGACCAAAAGTGTATATAAACACTTCCCAAACATACTCTAAATTATCAAACTTCCTTTGGTTTTAAATCAATTAATGTGCTGAAATTACTCAGTAACAAAGGCCAAAATTGGAGAAAGATACTCTTGACTCTATTTTGCCTTTATATTGCTTGGACTTTATTAGGAGTACAACATACAACCACTCATCTCATAGAGCATTCTCAATTTTCACTAGTTATTCATTCAGTTTGGACAATCATATCAGAGTACCTGCAAGCACTCAAGGACTGAATGAGGGTCTGATGATACTTGATAGTATATCATGCAAGTAGAAAGTGTGACCACCATGTGTCATTAAATCTGCACCTAGTTGTCCCTCATGGGTCACCATTCCCTAGAAGGGGGCTATCAAAATTTGCTAAAAAGTGGTTACGTCTAATATTTACCCATTCACTTTGTCTAATATTTTAATTTTCTTCCCACAAAAGTTAAGATTTTACTCAACCATCAATAATTAAGCAAGCAATTATCACATCGACATATGGGATATTCTGTTAATAGGCGAGGCTCAACATGGGAAAACCTAGGCCCATGAAAAAGCGACACACTTTTCTAGTCACAAAATAATTGTGTAGAAGAATCTTGATTATATGCACATCACTTCACTGTCATTGATTTGGGTAGGGAAAAATTGAAAATGATGAAGAAATTACATCGACATGAAAAATAATTGCATACAATTGGCATTCTCACAATACATCTAGACTACTATGATTTAGCCCTTGTCTGGTTTTGCTAAAAATCATATTTTTAGTAGATTTGAAAAAAACTTAATAAAATATGTGGTTGAAAAGTTGATAAAAGTTATGGATCTCATTAAATTTGTGGTTGAAAATGTGTTTGAAAAAATGGGAACCAAACATGGGCTTAGTGTGTTAAGTTACCTTCAGGATCATATCAATCCCTTTTCTGAAAAAAACTGTTCCAAGTGCAACTTTTGTTATATAAGTTACTTGTTTGACATTTCAATTTCATGCTAAGAATAATAACTGGACCCATTTCTCAAATTCAAACTTTTATCAGTCGATAACTCTCCATCTTTCAATCAAGCTCTCTCTAAAACAACTGACTCATGAGGCAGGTAGGTTTCACCCTGAAAATGTTCTATCACGTAACATAGACTATTTTACATTTATGTGGTTCAAGTGAGAAAATTTACAAATCCATAGGCGCACAGAAATGAACAATTCGGAAAACAGAAAAATTTAAGGAATCACAAAGCAATATCAATTTAAGTTTTCTACTATAAAATCACTGAGCCACAACTCAGACAAACACATATCTTTAGTACCTGAAAAGTGAGGCTGAAGGGATTCTTAAAACCGCGTTTGGGGAGGCGACGACGGAGAGGAGTTTGACCACCTTCAAATCCAAATTTCATAGTACCCCGCGCCTTCTGACCCTTATGCCCACGACCAGCAGTCTTTCCCTTGCCCGACCCGATGCCCCGTCCCTTCCGGGTCTTCTGTTTCCGGGCCCCCTTGTTATCCCTCAAATCATTCAATGCCAATAGGCTGCTGTAAGCCCTCGTACTTTGATAACTAATGTATCCATTCGAACTCGGATTTGACAAATCCCGCAGGCATTGTACTAATTGCAGCAATGGGGTTTTATAGGATATGCGCGATGACAATATCGAGGTGGATTTTTGGAATTGATTGTGGGCACTGCGGATTGGAGCTGATAAAAGTGAAGTTAATCTTCTTCTCAGCATTTCTGTATATATATTTGTATGTACAGATTTAGAGGAATTTCTTCATTCAAATGCTAGGTTTCAAGCTTAGGGCTTTTAAACAGGGTTTAGGGGTGGGACTGACTGGCAACGAAAGTGGGAAATTTTGAATTTATGCATAATTTTGTTCTTGAAAGCCTAGTTAAAAATGAGTACCAAAAATTAAAGAGTTATTTTAAAAGAGGACAAACATGAGCTTGCGTATTCGTATTCGTTTTCGCCCTCGGGAAAGCGAAATTGAACTATTGGTCACAAAATTTCGACCATTTTGTAACCCTTTTTTGCTGTTTGATTTTTGAACTTGGTACCTTTGCACTCTATTTATGGCACTATTTCGCGCATTTAGACTTAGCCTATATATAAGACATTGATGTTCAAGGCTTGGCTCATGAAAAACAATAGAAGTTCAATTATACATTCCAATAAAAAATCAAAACTTCATTCCTATTCATATTCAATAATTTTCCATAGTGTTCTTAAGTTTTGGTGAATTACACTTATTGCTTTTGTGTTAATTCATTTCAAGGCTTGTTCAATCCTTTAAACCATTTGCCGGAAAACTTTCAAGTATCAATTTCAATCCGTAAGGGGCAAATATTATTTGAGGACCGCGTTTACGCATTCAGGCTTTTGGTAATAATTTCATAACAATCAAGTTTGATTCATTGTTCTTAAGTTCGTGATTTGTTGCTGCAATCTTGATACATTCGTCTCCAACTTCGGTGCAATCATATTTTTCCTAAACAATATATCGCGTGTCAATGCAACAGAGATAGCAAATCTCTGCACCCTCAACTCGTCCCACATTGTCCTATCCCAAATAATTACGGAGCGGAGATGAAAAACATAGTCACCGCTTTGAATTTCTCGAATCCGCCTCAAAACTGGTTTATTTTATTTTATTTTATTTCTATGATTTTCAATTTAAATCATCATAAAATTAAAATGAAATGACTAATTAATGGAGCGATGAATGAAGATTTCTTAATCTAAGCCCACATCTTGAAAGTTCCTGACATGACAAGATGAGAGTAGTCACCCTGATCCCGTCCTACTAAGCTCCATTGCCATCCCTATGCAACAAAGGTTTGAGCGCCTTTTTGTAGTGATCGGATTTTGGCCTTGTGCATCTACAGCAAAACATTTTTTAATCAGTTTAGACATCGCGTCCAAATTGTTGTTAAGACAATTTGTAGAAAACCATATGCAGTTCCTTTGCGCTGTTGAAATAGTGAAGAAAGTAATAGAAGTTCTTGTTTTTGGTATTTGAATGGGACATCAAGGTTGCCTGGTAAAGCACTGGGGGGTAGTACCTTCAAGATGAAGTTGGTCACAACTCACAATGGAAGGGGAATCACCCAGTTCGTAATATTCGAAATGGCCTTGTTCAGATCAGTGCCCTGGTTTGACATTCATCAATGCCGAGTAGCGATGAAGGCTGTATTGTTTAAATTCAGATATACTGAAGGAAACACAATCGTTATATGCCTAATGTCCAAGGCCACTCCGTGTCTGAAATTGAACATCTTGCCGTGCTCGTTTTGTTGCACATAGCTTATCGAACACTCGCGAGAAAAATTGTGTTTCATCTAATCGGTTTTTCACCAAATTTTGCATTTCATCTATAATCTTGTAGTACTGCATAGATTTTTATATAAATCCACCATTTCTTAAGAATTCATAGGGCTAACTTTATATCGAAAATCAGACTTGGTTAGCATATCACTACTACTATAAAAGAGAGGACAAAATACTATTTATTTTTCCACCTCCCATTTCACACTTAAACTGGTTCGTCACTGTTCATCATCTGATTTTGCTATAGCAACCATTTTTTTTGACTAATTGGTATTGCAATTGAAATTTTATAAATATCTTCTTTCTCCATGAATGTTTCGTGTTAGAGAAGCATTGCAGATGATATTTTGTAAAATATCTTTTTTCCCATGTATATCATTTGTATTTTTTCAATCACTAATACAGGATATAAATGGTTTTGTCGTATATTATTATTAGCACGTAAAAGAAAAAAAAAACTAAAGACTGTAAAAAAAAAATAAAAAAAAATTGGAAGACTCCGCACAGTGCGGAGCAAATGCCCAAGTGCGGAGCAAATGCTCTACACTTCGCACAGTGTGGAGACATGGAGCCTTGTCTCAGCACTTGCGGCATTTTTTAAAATTTTTTTTTTTATTTTTTTTGTCAAAAATTCAACTTGTTTACATTTTACACAAACTATAAATATAATTTCAGTTATTAATAATTTAATTCAAAAATATTAGAAAGTATTCAATTACATGCATACATGAAAAATCAAAATTCTCGGGAAAGTTGCCCCCGAACCCTCGAGAGGGGCACTGCCCCGCGACCTGACCAGACAGGTCAATCCGCGTTGAGAACGTTGCCCCTGAACCCCACGAGGGACGTTGCCCC
This sequence comes from Fraxinus sp. D2006-0159, assembly GCA_903798375.1. NCBI lineage: Eukaryota > Viridiplantae > Streptophyta > Magnoliopsida > Lamiales > Oleaceae > Fraxinus > Fraxinus sp. D2006-0159. Next base: position 311 of record CAIGRQ010251105.1, on the reverse strand, counting down.
CTCGACTCCCACGACCTAAACGGGCAGGTCGATCACATTCGGGCATTGCCACCAATTATTTGATGAGATTTTTTCTTCAACATTTGCATGACTTCTCAAAATATAACCATTCGTAAAGTTAACGTGTTTAATATTATCAGATAATATTTTTGTTTTTTTATTTTTCATTAAACTTTCTTCCTTATTCGGCGTCTACTATTAATATTTATATTTTGAAACACTTAAAAATGATTAATATTCTCCCCATTAATTTCTTCTTTAGAACAAATTTTGGCTATAAAAAAAATTTCATTTAAATCTTACTTGAATAT
>CAIGRQ010251085.1:0-12172 GCA_903798375.1 Fraxinus sp. D2006-0159 | reverse complement strand
TGTTAAGTTTTTAATAACATTACCTTAGATAAAATAATTCAACAAGTCAAATTAAAACAATCTTAAAAAAATACGAGAATTGGAATCGAGATTAAATGGAACCTAAGAGTTATTGTGCTTTAATCTATAACGTTGTCTTGAGCATCTTAGGTGAAACGTTGTGGAATGCATTTCTAGCGACTTTGTTGATTGAAAAAGAAAATTGACCCAACCTTGTGGTGAAGCTATCACTACTTAGGTTACGATAGATGTGCAAATTGAGTTGTATCGACTAGGCTTAACAAAAAAACATGTTTTAATTTTTCGAATCTCCATAAAAATTATGTTTGGACTACTTTGTTCAACTATTTTTATTTTAACAAAATTTTTATAAAAGATTAAAAAGAGACTCCAGTTATACCCATAAAATATTTCCTATTGGGTTTGGACCTCGGCCCATTACCCATTCAGCCCATTTGTTTCTTTATATGTGTGTGATCCATTTCAATTAAAGTATGATTTCTAACCCTATCCAAATTCTCTTTTCCTCTCTTGCACTCACTTTTTCTCTCGTCCGGTCGTTGACCTGACCGTTGGAGTGCAAACGATCGTCGGACCGTTTTCTTGACCGATGACCTTTGCCTCCTAACTGGTGTTCTAGTGTGCAGTGATGTCCACGTGGAGGGGAGGTGAAATGGATTCCGTTGATGCATTTTTTTGTGGTTTAACATTTTTTGGGGGACTATTGTTACGCTTCGCCTCCGAGGCTCGAAATAAAGATGTCATGTGGTAAGCTGTGTGGGTAGAAATTCAAAGGAAGATTCACAAGATCAAAGAATGGAGAAGTCAAACAAGACCGAAGTTTTTTCATCAAAAGCCGAGGTTGATGTTGAGCTACTACATCAAGGATGAAGCACTGCAACTTAGGTTGAGGCGTTCTGAAGCTCTCTAAGGCTGTCAAACCATCCGAAGTCCATGAAGCTGATGTTGTCCCACTGAACAAATTTGAAGATCTTTTAGAAGTGATTGATGTAACACTTGTAATAAAGTTTGTCAGAATGTTAACCTACTGTATAGAGCGGCTGACCCCTTATCAATGTATTAATTGTATGAATAGACAATGATGTGACGCCCCAATGTAGGAGATGAAACCACGTGGTTCTGATCCAACGACCACCACGTCGATTAGGGTAGTATAAATATGTTCTGTTTGTAAGTAATAGGGGTTGGATTCTTGACAACTAGATACATGATATATACACTTGCATTCTTGAGAAATCTAGACAAACACTTAGTAGAATATTTATGGATCATCTTTACAAGCTCATTGAACACAAATTTCAAGAGGCAACACAGTGACTTCAACACACATCTTTATCCATCATTCCACATATTCTCGTTGATTGAACGTAGATAATTTTGGTTTCCGTCCATCGATCATTGTAAGTGCGATCGCTTTCGTTTCACACCGCGAAGTTTGAATATTTTTGTCTCTCGTTGTTAGTGCCTCCTGCATCCATTTCCGTCCATTTACTCTCGTTATTCCTATAAAAAAATGCGTTGGAAGCGTACTTGACTTCGAAATAGTGGACCCGACATTTGTTGAGTTCATTTTTTGAAATCAACAACTCGCTTTATCAATGAACTGGACACTCAAGCTCTATACAACCTGCTTGAGGCCAAATATTGGCAAAGTGCCTACCCTCAATTTTACGACTATTTCATCATTATCATATCTATCACCTTCAATAATAGCTACACAATTAAAAGGTCGGGAACTATGATGTCAAGAAACATTAGTTGTAGTCTATGTTGTGACAAAGTTGTTAGATTTGGGACCAATGCTTCAATTTTCCCATATTAAAATGGTCTTCTTAGCAATTCAAATTTATCAAGTTTTCAAGCCAGATGCTAATATTATTAAGGACATGTTTGAGTCTCGTTCTTTTGTCAACATGTATTTTTGAATAGTAATTTGATTGAGAATGTGTGGTTAAAAAATAAGGAAAAATTTTGAATTTATGTGTAATATTATTTTATTGAAAAACGTGTAGTTAAAAAGAAAAAAGAAAAAAATGTATTTTGAAATTAATGGAGATCTAACACGCACTAAATTATACTATTTCACGCCCGAATCTCTCGGAGAGATTTGGTCTGGCGACAGCCGTGAATTAGTGCTCATGCTCGCTGAAATTCTAAAGCTTAGGGAGACGAGAACCGCCCCCATTTAATTATCATATAATTGTTTCCTTTATAGCCTCCATCACATTTTAATAATCACATAATCTAAGAAACAATCATGAAATGCGATCGTGAAAACTAGCTATTCTTTTATGTCAAGGCTGGTATAATAAAATCAATAAAAGAATTAAAAAGTTGAAGTATTTGTCGTCTTAGAGTACACAATTTAATACTTAAAGAAATTACAGCATGCTTGAAAATAAGTTCAGTTTCAAGAATTCTTACTTGAAAATAAGATTATTCAAATATCTTAATGGTTGAATTACCTCGGTTTTCCATTATTCCAAAATTCACTTTTTGTTGCACTTCTGTGATTCCAATCTCGATCATTGCCACAACCTAGGTCCCAAGTTCTGTGAGTTTTCTTGCCAAAAACATGGTTATAGGCCCTTATTTTGGTGTATTTTTCGCACAAATTTTCTTCATTTTTCTGCTTCTTCCATTATTGGAAGACAGGTTAAAGGAAGTTGGAAATTTCTTTGGAGCTTTACCGGCAGAAGTTGAAGGGATTAAAGAAAGTTACAGGTTTAAATTTCTAGTACAAACAACTTTCTTCTATCCATCTTAAAATCTTGCAAGTCAGATCACCCTGGGCAATTCACGACCTCTTTTTTTCCTAACAAATTCTAATATATGATTAGTCTTTAATAAAATATATTATTCATTCAACAAACATTGACAATATCAAGTACTAAGAATAATGCTCTTTGGTCCAGCTCAAGGACAAGGATGGAGAGAGAGAGAGAGTGATGTGACAGATAATAATTGAACGTTGTATTTTTTTTTTTTTTTCAAACTATCCAATTATTTATCGACGGGTATCTTCACCGTTTCTTTAATCTGTGAACCCGTGTAGCGTGGTTCAAGTACTAATTCCAAATTTCAGTGTGTTCAGACTGTGTAGGGACTATGACACGTAATTGTCAATTTCATAGTCACTTTCTCAAAGTTAGCCGACAGAATAGAAAATACATCATCAGTTTTTTACTTTAATGGAGAGATGAACAGATTTGAAATTTCATTAGTTTAGAGAGAGACAAGAAAAGAACAAAGGATTAATGATTCAAATGAATCAAATCTCTTGATACAAACAAAACTAATAATACTAAATTAGAAATTCTTGTTGCAGATCTTGATTTTTCTTCTGAGTCTCTCTCTACGTGAGAGGGGTATTGAGAAGTCCATGCCAAGATGGGGCAATTCCATTCATATTGTTTGCATCCCCATAGCCAAATTGCTGCCATGGCAATCCCCACAATTCTCTTCTTTCATCTTCTCTTGCGTTGTGCATTTCTTGCTTCACTCTTGTTTGTGCAGCACTTAGCTCCTCAATTTGCATGTTCGTTCCACCATTTCCCAAATACCCCATGTTTCCATTCCCGTAGTACAGATTGTGAAATTCATGATTCGGGGTTTCAAGAAATCCGCTCCTAAATTCATCGAAAAGCCCAGAATCGTAACAAGGGATGTTGGAATTACCTAACATGGAAAAATCACGGCCGTCAAATCCCATTACTCCGGTCGTCTGATTTGGAAGACTGGCAATTGCAAGGCTGAGATCGCTGGAATCATATGATAGAGGTGTTAAAGAAGAGCTAGAAGGACTGGAGGAATTAGTTGTCAAAGGTTGTTCTTGGCTCCTCTTTGCTGATGCTCTTTTGTTCTTCCTGCACCCTCCACCCATTGGAACATTTCTCAATGTTCCACCTTTAGTCCAGTACCTCCTGCAAGATTTACAGAAGTACCTTGGCTGTGACAGACTGTAATTGTTGTAATAACAAAACTTTGTGTTGTTGGAATCACATCTAGGGCATCTCAGGGATTGCTCACTAGGCCTTGGCTTCTTATCTTGCTGGGGTTTTGTGCAAACCAACATGCTTTCTAGTGTTTGGGAACCCATTTCCTGAACAACAACAACAAATGAATTATAATTAGAGAAAGAAAACCCATGTGGACTATTGAATCAAGAACCCAAAATCACTCCAAAAATTGAAACTAAATGAGAAAAATATATAAAAATGAATCAAGAAAGACTTGTGTATCCCACCTGGTTGTGTGCAGTTGAAGGATCCATCCATGCAACAATCAAATCTCCTCCTGAATTGAAAAGAGTCTTGGGTGGATATATATCTATATGAGTGTGTAAAAGTACAAATGAAGAGATTGAGATTTTTTTTTCCTGAGAGATTTAAGGAAGTTTTGCAAGATAGATCCACTCGAGCCTCTACATCCAAATATATATAGAGCGAGAGAGAAGGTGAGGGGTGAGGAGAGAGTGTGTATGTAACTGGCTAAGATGAGAATTCACATAAAGAAAGAGAGACTAGAGATTGAGTAAGCTGTCGGCCAATTCTGTGATAGGATCCAGTGGCGTGGCTATGCAAATGGTCCCACCTAAATGCAAATACATCGTGTTACAGTAGTTTATAAGTAGAAAAATGTCAGTATCGTACTAATTTTGAAGCTACTTAAGACATCCAATGGCCCCTTATAATTTAGGTGTTTTGTTTTGGATTAAAATCAGATTTTAATCTAAATCGAAGTCAAACAAACAATATTAATCACATATTTCATAGGTCTCCAGCTTTTCACATATTTCAAAAACTTCTATCACAATCTATTAAAAATCTAATTTTAATTGTCACCAAACACTCACTTAAACTCCAAATAGTACAAATTTAAATTCGGTCAGCTCTTAACCTAAGAGCTTCGAGTCCAAAGATTTAGGTTAGCCTACTAAAAGCCAATATCCCTGCAAGGTTCTAAATTGTTAATAGCTGGAAGGACTAGAAATTGTAAAATATATATGTCTTCGGCCAAGCTCAAGTTTACCTACAGACAAATTCATAGCGGTTAACATCATAAATTATTCCACATAGGATTTCCGTCACCACATTAATGAAAGAACTTGTCTATGGGTACATAACCTTTGCCATAATGGCCAAGTGTTTGGTCCCTATTGGAGGGTTGCCGGGCCCTTTGCCATAATGGTTCACATAATGGCCAAGTGTTTGGCCCCTATTGGAGGGTTGCCGGGTTATGTGAACCATTATGGCAAAAATTATGTACATTTAGCATTTTTCATGTTTTTATTCCTTTTATTTACTGTTATATGAAGTAAGAGTGTCAATATTTCTTCTGGGGATTTACTGGAAAAATCTCTGAACATTCAAATTTGACAATTTTTTTTTTTCTCCAGTCAACTTGATAACAACAACTTTGAGGGGAGTACAATACCTCCTTCTTATGGAAACTTACCTAGATTATTGAAGTTGTAAGTATATACTATACATTTGTGCTCCAAAACAGATTTATGGATAATAGATTTTAGTTCACGAAATCACGATCACCATTCAAGTCATCTGCACCAGAAGGCCGATAATAGATTTTAGTTGAAGTCCTATTTATGGAAGCAGACATATTTTTGGGGATCAGGCACACATTTATAATTTTTTTAGGTCAATTTTTATTACAGTTCGCTTTTGTTGACTGTATCAGGAGTCTTAGGAATTGCAGTTTGCAAGGGCCAATTCCTCACAATCCAAATATTGCTTATATGTAAGTCGTTACACATTAGATGCATGTTTGGTAAGCTGGACTGGACTATGGATAAATATAGTAGATATTTTAATATAGTCCATTCTACCAAAGAAGCCCATATTCTGTAAATTTAGCTATGCTGGACATTGACCTCATAATTTTGTGTTTAACCTTTGAGATAGTATGGTCTTTGGCTGGTATTTCTTCTTCTAATTATCATTCTCAATTCAGAGATTTGAGCCTAAACAAGCTTAGTGGAATGATACCAACAGGTGTGCTTTCCGAGTATATGACAACTATGTAAGGACTCAATTTTTGACTGTTTTGGTTCTTAAATTGAATTACATAGGAACTGGTATTACATGGTTTGCCTTGAAAAAACATGACTTTTGCTTCTGGAACTAATACTTAATTTTAAATATGCAGCGATCTATCTAACAACAATCTTAATGGAACTATTCCTACAAGCTTTTCAAGGCTTCCTCTTTTGCAGAAATTGTGAGCATTCTTGGACTTCTTAATCAATTTGGTGTTCTGAAAATGACTTAATTCTAAATTTGAAGGTTCCATGTTAATCTTCATTCTCATGTCCAGTTAGTGACCAAGGTATAGTTAATCTTGATCCTTCTCAAAGTATGAGATGAACTGACAATATTTGTATCCTTGTCATTTCTCCTGCAGGTCACTAGCAAACAATTCATTAAGTGGTTCAGTTCCATCCACATTATGGCAGAATAGAACTCTCAAGCAATCTGATTCACTCATCTTGTAAGACCTAAAAAAGGGAAATAATTATGCCTATCCTACCTATTATTGTTCCTGTTAATTTCCCTGAGGCTTGGGTGTTGCTCCATCCCCCCACCCCCAGGGGTAATGGAATATAACTATCACTGATAAGGCTGAATTTGAGATTGAAGCTGAGTTCCATTAATTCCATCATACTGAAACTAATGGTTCACTAGGGCAAGATGTCAAAGTGTTCTGATTTATTATCTCACTTATGCAGCTATGCTTTCTGACATCGCAGGGATTTTCGGAACAATGACTTTTCAAATATTTCTGGCAGTCTTGTCCTACCCCCAGATGTCACTGTTAGGTTCGTCCAATTCTCACTTTGAACCGTGGTGACTTTTTTCGTTATGAATGGACACTTCCTCAGATATAAAGTGGAAGTTCTAATTTATCTAAGCATTATAACTTATGATATTGAAGTATATTTTCCCCCCTTTCATCAATATAAACATTTTCAGCCTTCAAGGAAACATTGTATGCTCCAAAGGCAACCTAACTCAGTTCTGTGGATCCTATAAGGAAGAGTTTAACGATACGTTGACCCATACAAGTTCCAATATCTGCCTTCATCAATCATGTCCACCTCCTTATAAGCCTACCCCAGCATCTTCAGCTGGTCACTGCTTCTGTGCTGCTCCTCTGCTTGTTGGATATCGTTTAAAGAGTCCTGGGTTCACAAATTTTGGGCCGTATATTGATGAAATTAGGCATAACATAAGTGATGCTCTCGGTTTGAATATTTCTCAGTTTGACATTAATTCAGTTGCATGGCAAAAAGGACCTCGACTGAGAATGTATCTGAAGATTTTTCCGGCATACATAAACAACAGTAGTAAGCTGTTTAATAGGAGTGAGGTCCTACGAATTCGTGGTTTGTTTGGTGCATGGAAAATTCATGGTACCGATGTCTCTGGACCTTTTGAGCTGCTCAATTTCCCGCTTTTGGACGGTTCGTCTCCTTTCTCATCTGGCTCGTTCCACTAAGGATTTATTTGAGGATAAAACAATCTTGTGGATCACGTTAACTCACTATCTGCCTTTTATCTGCTGAGGGAAGGGATTAATTTTTTTTACATTTTATTTATGAACTAAAATCATTTTCTACTGGAAGCTTCCACAGAAACAATATATCTAATTGTATAGCTTAAAAATGTGCCAGGTGGCTTGTTATAGAAAATGTTACCTTAGTCCATGCTTAACCTGTCAACTAAGGGTTTGTTTGAGCCACATTAATTTGAAAGAATATATTTTAGAATAGTAGATTAATGAAGAATGTGTGGTTAAAAAAATGAAAAAGTTATTGATGTGATGAAAAATATTATTTTATTGGAGAATGTGTGATTGAAAATGAGTAGAAGAATGAAAATGAAAATTTTAATGTGTACCAAACAAGGGCTTAAAGCTATCATAAGAGCAAATTGGAGAGATTTTTCGTGTTGAAAATGAGTAATTGTTTTATACTTGTGGAGTTGGTGGCATTCAGATTTTTACTTGTACAAAATGGTAAGAATCAGCTCTGGTGCAGTGTTATTCGTTAAAAATCAGAACACTGAAAAAGGTAACTGATTTTCCAACATGAAGTCATCAAGCAATAACCTGGATAATTTTTTTCGAACTTTTACCATTACATTTGATTTGTCCAGCTCCAACTACATACTGAGGATAACAAAATTTTGTGCCTTTGTGTGGAATTTTAATTTGTACATACATGAAAATCACATGCATTCATTATCTCCCAACATTTCTGTGTTGTATTCTTGCTATTATCGATGCCTGAAGTTTGTTGCTTATTTTTCAGTAATCTCTTTTATGGGCTTTCGCCGTTTTTGCTTATTTTGCAGGAGATGTTCTAAACTTCTATTTTTTTAATTTTATTTTTATTTTTTTTCAGAATATCCCTTTTCTTCACCATCTGGAATAACCAAGGGAGCACTGGCTGGCATAATACTTGGGACAGCAGCTGGATCTATAACGCTATCTGCTGTTGTGTTCCTCATTTTTTTAATATCGCACTCGAGGAGAAAACGTGCAGATTCAAAAAGACGTCCATGTAAGCATCTTACAATCCCTGATAGATATTGGTAGGTAAATGTAATTTTTCTTTTTGTGAGTTCATGGCTTTTACTGTCAACCATGGAATTATTTTGATTGACTCTTCACCAAATATTAGATATTCATGCTATAGATTTTCCAGAAAAGTTGCATGATGCCATTATAATTTTCACAAGGTATTCTGGTAGGAACCCGCTTTTTAATTTAAATAACTGCAGTTCATAGTCCATTGATTACGCTCCTATAAACTGGTAAATTTATATATATAATGCAGGAGAAATTATAGAGTTCTAATTCACGTTTACAGCTTGCACCACTCTTAGAGATGTTATAATTGACAATATTTGTTTCGCGCGGAAAGTCGGGCCTCGCTAACAATTAAGAGATGGTTCAGACGATTGTGTAAGGAACAGACCTCTTGAGACAAAGTCCCAAAAATAAGTGCTTTATTGATGAAGATTTACAATCGGCGAGAATCGAAATGCCTCCAAGGGGTGCAAGCANAAAGAAAATGAAAATTACATATTTTTTGTTCGAGAGTGTTTGATTCGGGGTCCTTATCTTCTGTCCATTCTCTTTTCTTTTATACTCCTCTAAGAGTGGTTGTTGTGGAACCGTCTGAAACTGCTGATCGACCTGTAACTACCCACGTTCTTTATCATGGCTGACTTGTTATGGAACTACCATTCTAATTGTTGTCATTACTTTTACCATTGAACCGCTTGTAACTGAGATTTCTTGGATCATGGGACATGATGAGATTGCCCCTTAACTGCCTTAGTAACCGTCGCTTAAGATAACAATTTACCCAGATCATGGGCATTTCGTAGGCTTGGGTGATAATAGCAGAGTCGCCCTGGATATTCATAAAGTACTTTATTCGCCCAGAGCTTGGGTGTCATTTGTACTTGGGCGATGATATGCCTCTGTTACATAACTCTGCCTTGGGCCTTTCACATGGTCTTCACTTGGGCCTGACATTCAAATTTCCTAATCGGGCTTCACTCCTTGGACCATTTAATTGGGCCTCATTTTTATGCGTCAACAATTATATAGAACATACAACTAGGGTGATCTAAATATAGTAAATATAATCACAACCTAAAGTACAATTTATATACATAAATATGGTAATATAAATGGCAATATTTGTCATAATCTTCATCGATCTCATTGACATCCACTCTCAAATTGATGTTGGATAATTAAGAAGCATCAATTTGCTATTAAGAAATTGATATCACTGTAGAGTTATCGCCTTGGTAAACACATCAGTGGTCTGAACATATATGTGGAAGAGTAATAATGCGACCATCATAAGCCTCACGTATAAAGTGATAACCCACTTCAACGTGGTTAGTACCCTAATGGAACAGATGATTACCCGCAATTTGAATGACATTAGTGTTATCAGTATGAAATGGATTAGGTTGAAGTTGAGGGTAACAGAGCTCCGCTAGAAGACCTCAAAGCCAAACAATATCGAAGCACGTAGAAGATATAGCGCGATACTCAGATTTAGTGAAAGATTTAGAGATACGATCATACTTATTTAGGTAGCAAATAAGTAGACTCCTAAGTAACATCCACCAACATCTAATCAAGCAATGAGTATCTGCACATCCAGCCTAATCAGGATTACTATAGCCTACCAGCTCAACATTATGGAAGAAAAGGCCCCTATTAGGTTTACCTAACAATTATATAAAAATGATATGAATAACGACAAAGTGGAGATATCGTAGAGCATACATAAACTAACAAATTTGTTGGACAACAAAAGAGATATTGGGTTGTGTAATAGTGAAGTAATTTAAACTATCCACTATTTGGTGATACAAATAAGGCTAAGAACAAGATAACCCTTTTCCTCGTGATACTTCACATTCACCCCCAAATGAGTATCAACACATTGACCATTCTGAAGACCAGCTAAGGTAATCAACTCTTTATACTTATATTGATGCAGGTATGCCCCAGCCATACTTGAAAACACCTCATGACCTAAGAAATACTACAAAGTACATAAAACCTTCATAAGAAAAGATTTTTTAAGTGAGTTTTGAAGGTGAGCTATCAATTCGAAGTCTATGCCAATAATAACAATGCCATCTACATAGACCAGAAGGAGCATAGTATTTGCCTTGGTGTCAGAGATAAAAAGAGACGATTTATACTGGCTCTAGGTAAATGAGACACCCAGGATAGTGGAACAAAACTTGTCAAAGCAAGCATGAGGAGCTTTTTTCAACCTATTTTAGCTTACAAACATCCAAAGAGGGAAAAGAAAAGAGACCTGTAGGGGGTGTCATATAAATCTCTTCCTTAAGATTGACTATTGACATCCATCTGCTGTAATGTCCATCTTTTGGATATTGCTATAGAAAGAACAATGCAAATCATTGTCATTTTGGCAACAGGGGCAAAAGCCTTCTCATAATTTGAAGATTACCAAAAGCTACCAATCGGGTGTATCGAGATCCATTATAGCGGAACTTAACAGAATGGATCTATTAACACCCAATAGGTTTAATGTCAAGAGGACAAGGAACAATATCCAATATGCGTGTGATTCTATTGAAGAACTTAAAGTTCCTCTTGCATATCTTTATCTCAATAGGGTTAGGTAACTACCTGTGAACAAGAGGTAGAAAATGTGATATAAGATAAGGTTCAAAGAAACCATACTAACGGGGAGGGTGAGTATTGCGTTCAGCAGAGTCTGGAACGGGATCAAGGTCACGTTGGGGGTGGTGGGGCCATCATTAATGATATAACATACCTAGTTTAAAATGTTTAATAGAGTGAAAGTTATCATCAAAACTAATGAATGAAGCTAAATTAGAAGAGGACACAACATGCTAGAAATAATACTAACTCTCAACGAAAACACATTTTGAAAGATACAAAAGTGATTGGCAACACTATCATAACAAACAAAACCTCTTTGAACAATACCGTAACCCATTAAAGCACATCGTATGGATTGAGTGGCAACTTATGATGTTCATGAGGTGGCAAGTCTATAAAGCAAAAATCTAAAAGTATGCAACATGTCATAGCTAGGATGTCTACCATACAGGCGGAAATGAGGAGAGTCAAAGTCCAAATATTGAACAGGAAGTCAATTAATCTAGGTGTTCAACTGTGGAGAGGCTTCAACCCGAAATTTGGGAGGAATCAATGATTTCAAGATCAAAAATGGAAAAAATCTAGCAAGTGACGACTCTTTCTTTTGGCGTTAATAACCCATTCTACTGATGAGTACATGAACAAGAGCGTTGAGGGTAAGGGTATAAGCAGTCCGATTTTACCGATTTTTGATAGATTTTCAAACCAAACCGTTTAAACCGGTTTGAGAAAAACTCAAACCTAAACCAAACCATTTTGCACGGTTTGAAAAAAACTCAAACCTAAACCTAACGGTTTGGTCCAATTTTAAACCGTCGATTTCGTCGTATATTTTTTTGCATGTCTATTTTTATATCATTAATTCATTGAATTCAATATATATTTATACCTTACTAGTAATAAATCTAAAACGACTAAATATATCTACTATAAATTT
>CAIGRQ010251063.1:0-11605 GCA_903798375.1 Fraxinus sp. D2006-0159 | reverse complement strand
TGTACTAATATGTGTAGGTCCCCGTAATTCGAGTGAGATTGTCATGGTGCATCACGTGTCGTATCCATTAGGGTGATTCGATGAGCATCGTCACACCAAAATTGACAAGTTGGGATCACACAAAGTTCTAAAATGGGTAATGTATTTTGGTCGAGTATCAAACATTACAAGCATATGCGTACTTATTTGAAGTATATACGTAATTATGCATTTTCTAGTTTTTAATATTATAAACTAATAAATAAATAAAGTAATGCATATTCTTCAAATTTTAAAAAATAAATAAATATATATTTCTGAAAATTATAAACACTACAATTACTTGAATTTTATTACTCTTCAAAATTTCAACACGAACTATTATTCTATATCATAAATACTATAATTATTTGGTAAAATATGTGCATATCATGCATGGATTTTAGAAACATTGGGATCAGGGTCTCAAAAAAGTTGGGGATTAATTGTGCTAAATTACCCCCACAAAAGGAGAAAATAAAACCGAGTGGATTGAAAAATAAGAGGTGCCGTCCGCGTATGGCCATATTTTGTTTGACGTCAAAGGTCAATACAAAACCTTCCATTTTGGACTTCCCAAGGAACCACGCAACAAACGCAAAAGACACGTTCTTCATTTTTCTCCTTTCACCTGTGTCACCTTCTCCTCTCTAAATCAATATAAAATATATGCGCCGGGCTTCGCTGAATTTGTCAAGAAGCAAACTATAATCAGCAATTTTGAAAAACTCCTCGCTTTTTTTCTTATTAGTTCTCCTCAAAAGGCAAATATCTATCTGGTTTCTGCTTTTGCAAAATTTGTTGGAATTCCTGCTCATATTACTCGGTCCCATAATCAATACGAGAAATAATGGTTCAGATTGGCGAATTGTATCCTTATCTTTGTTAAAACGCCAATTGGCGCATGTCATGTCATTTTTATGATCATGCCCAGTATGTATTACTATAATAATTCAGCAAATATAATATCACTGAAGGTTTTCTTTCTCTTAATAGTTTTTTTGTAAATTTTTGTATCATTTATGTATGTTTTATTGACTCCAATTCAGGACCTTGATTTTTATTTTTTTGGTTTAACACGACTATTATGATTTTTGGATACTGATAATAACAACTGAGAAGGACTGTAAAGTATCTCCAAACATCACAGTTTTATTTTTTGTTGGGATTTTCTTTGGGTACGTATTGTTTTCCTTGACCAGTATACTTTTGCAACTGGTGTCTGTGTAAAGTCGAGTTGTTATGCCTTTGTCATTGGAAGAGGTAAAAATATAGATGATTTTGTGGTTCACTTACCTATTTTTGTACAGAATTTTTTAGTGATTTCTGTTGTGAATGGCAGTATCAAGTAGCTCAGACGTATATGGTTATGAAAATGCAACAGCAGAACACCACGGGGAGTGAAGGAGTGGAGGTTTTGGAGAACAGACCTTTCGAAGACGATGAGTTTGGAAAGGGGCAATACACATCAAAAATATACCGGTTACAAAGGTAAATTGGAGAAAAGTATGTTATGTGAACTTGAATATAATTTGCAATCTTTCATGTGCAATGATCAGATGGATAGAAGTGCGTTTTGAAGTAAGCCAATGGGGAAAATATATGCATCGTTTTGTAACAGTTATTGGTTAAAAGTTTTAAATATTCAATTTATTATTTTTTTCCCCTTTTTAATTCAACCCTTTTTTAATTTCAAAATTAAAATCATTTTGAACGACATCAATATGGGGGTTGAATTTTTCCACTCTGAAAGGATGTTCATTTTGTTCTTTGGGACACAACTTGAAAGCATTCTCTATATATATTTATCCTGTATTTTCTAGTGTTTTGGCAACTCGATAAATGTTTGTTCTTTATCTCCTTGTATTCGTACCATAGAACGAGAATCGGTTGAGGCTATAATGATTATTTCTTGGAACCGTGTAGTGTGCGCAATACCTTCATGAAAGGAAGGCCACGCGACTTTAGGATAGCTTATCGCAACTCTTTGAAGCCAGCCCTTTCTAACTTTATCTTTTATTATTTTTGTTAATTTTAGTCTATTTATATATTTTAGTTAGTTGTTTATAATACACAAATCACTTATTTTCATAACATCAATTGGGAACTTGAGAAAATTATAGGTCCATTTCCATTTCGCAAAGAAGAAAACGAGACCGCCTATTTTTTTTATGTTCATGACATTCAAGTTGCTAGTTTAGTATGCTCACCAAATTTATGTCCCTTAGGTTTTTTTCTAACTTCAATAACAAGTTTTTGACTTCATTATTTTGATGATATTCATTTTTCTGGCACATTTTCCTCTTCATCCTTTTTCAGTAATCTATATATATAGTTAGACTACTACTACACCACTCTCCAGAGTCTATTTCCAGACTGGTTTTGATTAATTGGACCCGAAACTTCTTCTGAGAATTTTCTGAAAGTTTGAGTTCATCATTCAATGATTCATTCACCATGCTCTTTCCAGCAAAGCCCCTACTTGGTTGACTAAATTTGCACCAACTGATGCTCTTGTGATGCAAGAGGAGGCCTGGAATGCGTACCCAAGATGTAAATCAGGTTTGTTTTTGTCAACACTTTGTTTATCACATTCACATTATTAACCGAAAATTGATTTTTTTAATTGAGTTGCTTCCATCCTGACTTTATGGCCATATCTAAATTTCTGCTGGATGTCTGACTCCACTTCAAGCAGTTATTAAGGTAATCTATCGCAAACTTTCACCAATTTTTCTTAATAAGCTTTTTGACTCTATAAAATTTTGATTGAAACTCTCTATGTTTTGTGTTTTTCAGTGCCCATATTTCACAAGGTTTATTTTAACAATTGAAACTATTCATAAAGCTGACAATGGACACTCTGAAAATGTGAGTTTTGACATGACTTTAGTTTAATATGGAATCCTAGATTATTCTTAGCATAAAGGACTCACGTAATGACTCCTCTTCGCTTTCTAATTTTTCCTTGAGATTATTAACTGAACAATCAACAATCTAGGTGCATGGCCTAAACAAAGAAGAACTGTCGGTCAGACAGGTGGAAATGATAGATATAGCTTCAGATGCAAATGACTACTGGAGTTATATAGTTGGGAGGAGTGGTACTGATTTTTCTCAATTCCAGTCAGAGATGACTGGCCGTGGTCCACTTTTAGAGGGATGGCAGGTTGGTATCTCCTTGTAATTTATAAAAATGAACTCTAGTTACCATAAACATCAGAATAGATCTGTAATGTAAGATATTGTCTTCGTATTAAGTAAACATGCTATGCCAGACTCATAGGAATTCTCTTGTTACATTTCTTCCAGAATCAGGAAATGATTGAAATTAGAATGTAATTACCTTTTCCGTTGGTGGTTCACTATAAATTTGCTCCATTCCGTTATGGGTTGGAAGTGGACATGATTTCTGTTAGTTGTTGGCCAAGCCTTAAAAACTCCTTCATTAAACTTACATGCTCTCTCTATTATTGATTTGTAAAACTAAATATGCTTTCTCACTTGCATTTGTTAATAAAAGGTGGAAGTTATGTTAATATATTCAGAAAAATAAGAAAAATGAGATATCAACAACAAACTAAGCCTCGTTCCAAATTAATTTGGATTTGGATACGTATCCATTTCTAGATCAATTGGAAGATCTAAAGCAACTACAATAGACTAATCTAGTTTTGATCTAACCCTCCCTCTTCTAACATGTGAAATGGAAGTAATGAGAAAAAATAATCAATTTTGATGATATCCTCTTCACAGATTATTTCAGAAAACAGCTTACCAGAAGAAAATTATTTTTAGATTCAAATGTGCCCGAAATGGCCTTAATCAGTTTCAGAGACCACCTTCCTATGTTGATGGACTGAAGTGTAATATGATGGGCTATCGGCATAAAACCACCTTAAGCCCTGCTGTGTTTTTTTCTTTCTTCAGTCTTTAAAACTGAAGGAAGTTATTTTGATTTGAGTTTAGGAGAAAAATGAGTGAAAATAGCAATATTGGGTGAGAATCTGCATATCATGCTTTTGAAATAGCAAAACATAAATACATGTCAATATTCTGAACCACAAGACAACTTTTTTATTCAGGTGAAACCTTCAACTTTTCATTCAGGTAAAACTTTTAGTTATTTGACATTGAGGGAGAAGAACAATGATGCAAAATATGCTTTAAGCATCTAGTTTGAAATAGGCACTTCACTATTGTGAAATTGAGGCAAGTTCATGGTTTTAGATGAATCATTATCTGTTTCATATATATACCCCAAGCCTTTATTCATAACTTGCATATGCTGTTTCAAGATCTGATGCAACACTAAAGATTTTTTCCTTTTTAATTAGCTAACTGTCTTTGTAATTTCTAAAGTTTTTATGTTTTAATCATTTAAATGTACTGTAATAAAAATTTCTTTAGTCTCCTTAATTTTTCGTCATTAGTAAAATAAGTAGTTTAAGTGATGCCAAGATGAGGCATGAATATGCAGCGATACTGAAGTTAATTTTTCTATTTTTCATTTGCATTATTTTCAAGAATAAAAGAAACATGGTTTTTCAATGTTTGTATTTCAACAGTTAAATCTGAAGTTAATTCTTGTCGTGTTGTTCATCGTATTAACACTTGAATCACTTATTTATATGATTTAGTTTAATTGGACAAAACCCTCAGTAGACTTGTTCATTTGTTTATCTGAGAAGAAAATATGTGTTCACCAACTTGAAGTAACTAATTATCTAGAAAAATGAACTTTGAAGGCACCCTTAACTATGTTAATTAGAAGTTGTGAAGCCAAAATTTGCGTTAGTACTTGATCTAGCAAACAATTCGCATCTCCTCAATATTAAATGAACTGAGGCTTGTTGATCCAAATATGTTCTGTGAAGTACCAGAAGGAGGGGGCGTTGGAATGCTTAACTTTTTATACTCATAACTTCATATATATAACTTCCCTTGCAACAGGGGCAATTAGGCTTTTAAAGATTTTCATTAGGTGAAACTTTCAGACATGAGAACAATACATCATTTTATTTTGTCTTAACACTTAGTCATTAAGAATCTCTAAAAAAAAGTTCAGAAGTGATCCTTGCATAGTGAATGGAGTAGATATAACTTTTTTTTTTTTTTGATAACCGTGGATGTCTGGGCCAGCTTGCGCGCACCTCGACTAATTCCACGGGGCTCTGAAGTTTACAGCCGGGTACTCACTTCAGTGGCCCTGAGGGAACTCGAACTGGTGACTATTGGGGAGCAAATCCAAGATCTGACTAATTGAGCTACCCCTCAGGGTTAAATGGAGTAGATATAACTTTGTTTTGAAATGGTGAAGGAACCATTGGAAATATAATGTTATTATCCATTTAGCACTGTTTTTCAAAAGTAAAATTCAGTAGTGTTTAAATGAGCTCATAAAGAAGATGGATTTTTATAACTAGGAAGTTCTATAGTCAAGGGTATCTCACAGGTATTACCAAATGAGAGCTATGTTAAACTTCGGGAATAAATTAGAACTTACAGAAAGAAATGAAAAGATAACTGGAACTTAAATAGAATTTTAGAAGTTTTTCATTCATTTGCGTTTTACATTGTAATATTTTATATATTAATAAACCTCTGAATTGAACTTTATATGGAGAAGGGATTAGATATAAAAAAAATCATTTTTTTCTGCATATCCTAGTCCTTTCTTTTTCTTTCGCTAAATCTATGAACTAACGCAGTATGAAAACCTTTGTTATATTTTCTTAAGGTCGTCCATTGGTTCATTGAAGCTTCTAGATTTCCCTTGAAAGTTATATCTTTATATTTATTAACTTCAATTTGTACCTTATGTCTATATATTTCTCTCTAGATGGAGAGAACTATAGTGAAGAATGGTCCTGGTGTGACATTTCTATAACCTATGTATAATTGACAGCTGTTATTTCTCCTCATCCTGCACTTAAGCTGCTGCTTGTTCAAACTTTTGATCAAAGTCAAAATCTGTAAAATAGAATTTTTGGTCTATATTCCACTTAGGATCTGATTCACTTGAAAAAAATCTAATTTGAGATTCAACTCCAACAGACCACATTGTCTGAAGGGCTAGTTTTTCATGTAGATATGTGGCAGAAAGTACGTAATACAGTTGTAGAATATGAAAAAATCTATTTGAAATGATCGAGTAATACACTGACATATGATAAAATCTGTGACATTTGTGGGCTGCCTTGATGCATCATGGACACCTGATTTTTCATACGCTTGCAGAATGACTGGCGGCAGGTCTTTTTAAGTTAATTATTTGAGGTTCATTGACTTGGGTCTTCCTCACTGCATGCAGGACCAGTGTAATCCAGTTATGACGGCATACAAATTGGTGACGATAGATGCTCCATACTGGGGTTTTGGCAGCAAACTTGAAAATGCTCTGCTTGCGGTATATCTCATGGACTTCAAGTGATCAGGAAATATGATTTGTAGTAGAATCTGAGACCTATTCGTATATCCATGTTCACACTGATTTTGGATTTTGTAAATCTGAAAAATTCATTGGTCCTATCAATAGTCAAATTGTCAACAATAGTTAATTCCCAGAACAAATTGAAAAAGTACTTTATGTAATCGTTGAAGACAATATTTAGACGATTTACGTGTGCCCAGCTTAAGCTTTAGATCAAATTGTTTAACATGGTATAGAGCAGGCAAAGGTCCTAGTTCAATGAATTATCCCCGTGTTAGGTCCACCTATACATGAGATGGCATGTCGAAGACAATATTTAAATGATATACATATAGCCCTATTTAATAGCTTAAGCTTTTGATTTAGTGTTTCAACATTGATGTTACACTTATAAAGGACAAATATCTAAGTATAGTCATCTTTGTTCTACTCTGGAGTTTTCATGTGTCATCAAGAATTTCTGCTTATGGTCTATTTCTGTTATCTATTTTCCCCTTCTTTGGTGACAACGCTTGAAAGTACTTTTGCATTGTAAGGTATAAAGTAGTGAAGGTTTAATTTAGATATGAGGATGGTTTCTTTGCAGGGTGAAAGAGCACTTTTCCGCGAAAGTCATCGGAATTGTTTTGCTTGGATTGATGAATGGTTTGGACTGTCAATGGAAGTGATGCGTGAGCTGGAGCATCAAAGTGATTCCTCACTGAACCAGGTAAAGAGGCTCAAACTTTAAGCACTAGAATGAAATTGGAATAAATAGATGACTGTTAATTTCAACTATTTTTCTCTTTTAGAGGGTGGCTATAAATAATTTAGAAGTTTTGGGCGGTTGAGGAAAAATTATCTCTCTCTCTCTCCTGTGCTAGTCTTTAAGCACAGTATTGATTCTTCCATTCATGTGGGTGTATTGTGTATATAATCAGTATGTATCATCAGCACTTTTTGTCTTTATTCTCACATCATGGATTTAATTTTTCCACATGGAATTTTAACTATATTAACACCTGTCAAGAGAGGGATTCGATAACATCGTTTCTGCCTCTCGCCCATGAACACAATTTCCTATAAGAAGATGATTTTCCTGATTAAAAATATGGCTTTTTGTGCATGCATAAGAATTTCTGAAAGTGGATCCCTATATTTATTTAGCCAAAGCAAAAGATTCCCCAGATGGTCTAGTTACTAAGACCATCCATGCCACGTCTCATGCCCACAAACCCAAGCATGCAACACAGATTGAGCTTCCAGTAGACACCCACTCGTTTGGCTCGCTTACTGCCAAAAAGGAATACTCAACTGGACAACCTATTCTGGATAAATCAATCAAACAATTCTCACATTGTAACGTGCGGCAATGAGTTAATTATCCCCCAAGTCCCAGAGATCCCTGATATCTTATGTCAGGGACAGGCAGTGATATGAGGGAGTTAATACATATATCTTTTACTCTCACCCATACATGTATTCTTCAGGAAAGATTATCATTTTCTTTATTTAGTCGAAGCTATTTTATTTTTTTATGGATGATCTTGTAACTAAGATATCCATGGTTTCTTCATAATCCATAAACTAGTATAATCTAGACAATTCATATCATGTCTAAAGCCCACTTTGTGCAACCAATAAGCACCACTAGTTTGGCTAGTTTACTGCAGAAAATAAGTATTAAATTGGATGCTCATTGTTTAGACAACTGACAACCCACGATGGATAAACCAATGACTTGTCCCCCACATTGATGACATGGGTCAATTGGGCTTCAACTCCCCTGGAAAGCGTCTGTTATCCTCATCAGAATAGACAATCATGGAAGGGATTTATAACACCAGCTTTTCCTCTCACCCTTGAATATGTTCTCCAGTGAGATTGAGGATTTTCCTGATATTAATTTGGCTTCTAGTGAATTCATAAATTCTGGAACTGGATCCCAATATTTATTTAGACAAAAGAAAAGTTTTTTTCCTGGACGTTCTAGCGCTAAGACCTGCATGATATTTTGTAATAATAATTCATAAACTAGTATCATTCATATAGACTATCCACGTCATGTCTCATGGTGATGTGGCATGGCTTACACGATCAATGGAACCTATTAGTTTGCCTAGCCTCCTGCCAAAAAGAAGTGCCTTGCCCATGGTTTAGGCAGCCCATACTGGATAAATCAATCACACAAGGACCCATATGCTAGACATGTGATGATGGGATCTCACAACATCCCCCTGTTAATCCCTAGTATCCTAACGACAGTCAGACTGTCTGAGACTGAATCACAAAATGATGTGCGATTCTAGATGTAGCTTCCACAACACAGTTTGGCACTTAGTTTTCACATGTTCAGCTGGTTATGCAATTTACATTTATCAACTAGTCATACAGTTACAGCGGAGAAATATATTTGCAAAATTCTATTTGAAATAATATTCCAAATGCCGTTCTGGACGAGACAAGAGGCTAGAATGGAGAATGCTTTGGACTTTGGGCGTTATTGTCTTATTTGTTATTCAGTGGTTATCGTAGGTGCATTCAAGGCTTTGTTTCATTAGGGGTGCACATATTAGAATGCAATGGTGTGGCACATATATAAGTTTGTAATATTTTATTTTTTTGGCCACTTCAAGTACTTCCGCCATTCAAAATATCGATTTCAAGGCAACGTGAATATATAGGTGTTAAAGAAAAAATAAGTTTTATTGTCTTTCAAAATATAACAGTCTTGTATATTTTATTTTATCCATTTTAATTGTGTAGGGCACAAGATGTTTAGATGTATTGTATTTTTGGCTCACTTTGGACTTTGTAATTGAATGGTTTTGGAAGGGAATATTGGTTTTAACATGTAGGGTGGGGGCCAAGAGAGTTTTTTTTTGATAGTGGGTTTCGCTCTTCTTTGACATAAACTCGCATCTATTGACCAAACCNTGTGCGGGATTGTCCCAATGGGTCAATTGTTGATCAGCTCCGTTCTCTGTAGTACTCTTAGTGATGCTGCTGCTCTAATGATGTGTTCTATCTAGTTTTGCTTATTGTTTGAGATGTACATGTCCCCAATCAACACCATTACTATATACATACTATTTCACACAGAATGAAGCCACACCCCTGGTAGTTAATTTTCATTATATTGACTTGACTCTTGAGTATCTCCGACTCGAAGTAAATGTTGACTTTGTGATGCAGAAACTCGACCGGCCATGTTTAGCTGCAAGCGAGGAGGAATTAGAAACATGAGCTCACAAATTGATGGTGTAAAAGTGTTTCACAGGGAGTACCTAGTCCACTCTCAGAATCATGATTTTGCCACAGCTACCCCAAAAACATTGATATCATGTGTATTTAGATACACAAAGTGGTGTCATGAGAAGGTAGTAAACTGGGATTATAGATCCTGGGGTCAAATTTCTTAGTACCCATTGTGTGGTCTAATTTTTGAATAGGGAAAATTATATAGTCATCATATTACTTGTATAACATTCCCCAAAATACTGTCATCTTTGTTTTATTATTTCTTGTAATAAGATCTATAATGGCACGTTCGACGATAAGAAAAAGAAGTTAAAATATTATTCAATGTTTTGTAGACTAATTTAGTATTGGAACATGGTGCCTTGAATGTCTATTTTATTTAACGTGTAGCTCTTATATCTATGTAATTGAATGTCTGTGGAATTCCGAGGATGAAATTCAATTAAGAGGGGTAGGTCGGGATGGTCTATTCAACATTTTTAGTTTGTGTCATGAATTTATTTGTTATGTGAATATTTTATTTTGAATTAATAGTGAAAAGGTGTATTTAACTTTTAATGGCTAAGACTGTAATTCCTCAAAAAATTTATAAAATATGAGATGTGGTATATGAGATTTTTAAGTATTTCTTGGGTTTATAAGCAACTTTTCAAATTTACTAGGGATTTAAGTGAAAAATAGCGAAAACATTCCTTCACCTGAAAAAAATATTATTAGTGTAAATAATAAAAATTAGAAATTGTTACTCGTGAAAATCGAGTTTGGAACTCTTTCGCGATTTGTAAAAAAATTAATGATTGGAAGTGAATTATAGAAAACTTTTTAAGAACCATCTAAACTTCAATTTCTATTATAACAAGACGACGCCTGATGAAAAATTTGGATTTAGGATTTTAAGCCCCTGTTTGATTTGGATAAAAAATAAGTTTTTTAGTAAATTTTGATAAAAGTTCACGAAATATACAGTTAAAACAGTTGATAAAAATTGTGGATGTTATGAGATGAATGGTTAAAATGAATTTGGAGAAAAATTAAGAAGTAACGTGGGTGTCCTCAAGTAATCGTTAATAGACGTGTCACGATTTACTCATCGAACTTAATTAATTATACGTTGACCACTGAACTTTGCTCTGTCCAATTCCATATCCCACCCGATAAAAATCGTTAATAGACGTGCTGATGTGGCAAACCAAAAAACGACGTGGCTGGTTAACTCCTTCCAAGTACTAAGTGATATGCCACCTCAACTTCTACGTCAGCAAAGACGCAACCAAACACCGCTTTACCAATTTAATTTCACACGACTTTAAAAAATCATAAACCCAGAAGTCTCTCCTCTCAAATCAATTGCTCCCATTCGCGAAGAACCCCAAGTGTCTGAACCAAGAATCTCCCGCGATTCTGAAAACCATTCAATTCGTTCGGGTGATTTTTGTCGTACACCGCGGTATCCCGAATCAGGTCGTCTAATTTTTGTGAGCTTCAAATTCATCTACAGGTAAAAAGGTAATTTTTGTTCCTGTTTGTTGTAAAATTGATCATTCAGTTGGTTTTAGTGCACCAAGTGTTGGGAAGAAGGATTTAGAGTTGAGCCAAAAGGGGTTGGGCTCTAGCAAACTTGGCTCGAGTAGAAAGGGTTCGACTTCGTGGGAGAGGTGTCGCGGATTTGATAGTTGTGAACCGTCAAAGGTGAATTTGGAATCTTGGATTGGCATTTTTGATAAAGGCTGCAGCGGAGGTCCTCGCTAGTGGCACATTAGGATCTTCATACAAGGCAACCATGGGCAGTGGATTGACAGTAGTTGAAGAGGATTAAAGAGATGAATAAAATGGGAAATGATCGGCGCTGGTTGAATGTGAACCAGTTTCTTATTTGTTGAAGACTAGTAGGGTTGGTGGTGGGATAGGTTTGGG